>OY856187.1:215347907-215539797 GCA_963693315.1 Diogma glabrata
TATGCGTAAAATTTGAAATCAATCGGTCAACTCTAAGGGGTGCCCCGGCCACTTGGAGTTGAGAGGTTTTGTTGTGGCCATTATAAAGAAAAATTTAAATTTTTTGTACGACACCCTCCGATTTGGTGTCGATACCCATAAAAATTCTATGTGTAAAGTTTGAAATCCATCGGTCAACTCTAAGGGGTTCCCCGGCCACTTAAAGTTGAAAGGTTTGGTTGTCGCTATTACAAAGAAAAATTTCAATTTTTTGTGCGACACCCTTCCATTTGGTGTCGATACCCATAAAAATATTATTTGTAAAATTTGAAATCAATCGGTCAACTCTAAGGGGTGCCTCCGGCACCTTAAAGTTTAGGGGTTTTGTTGGGGCCATTATAAAGCAAAATTTAAATTTTTTGTACGACACCCTCCAATTTGATGTCGATACCCAAAAAAATATTATGTTTAAAATTAGAAATCCATCGGTCAACTCTAAGGAGCGCCCCTGGCCACTTAAAGTTGAGAGGTTTGGTTGTGGCCATTACAAAGAAAATTTTGAATTTTTTTTACGACACCCTTCCATTTGGTGGCGATACCCATAAAAATATTATTTGTAAAATTTGAAATCAATCGGTCAACTCTAAGGGGTGCCTCCGGCCACTTAAAGTTGAGGGGTTTTGTTGTGGCCATTTTAAAGAAAAATTTAAATTTTTTGTACGACACCCTCCCATTTCATGTCAATACCCGTAAAAATATTATGTGCAAAATTTGAAATCAATCGGTCAATTCTAAGACGTGCCTCCGGCCACTTAATGGCCAGAACAAAACCTTTCAAGTTTAAGTGGCCGGGGGCACGCCTTAGAGTTGAACGATTGATTTCAAATTTTGCAAATAACATTTTCAAGGGTATTCACACGCAATATGGGGCTGTAGTACAAAAAATTAAATTTTTCTTTGTAATGGCCAGAACAAAACCTTTCAAGCTTAAGTGGCCGGGGGCACGCCTTAGAGTTGAACGATTGAATTCAAATTTTGCACATAATTTTTTTATGGGTATTGACACGAAATGGGAGGGTGTCGCGCAAAAAATTAAAATTTTTTTTTTAAGGTCCAGAACAAAATTTCTCAACTTTAAGTGGCCGGAGGCACGTCTTAGAATTGACCGATTGATTTCAAATTTGGCAAATAATATTTTTACGGGTATTGACATGAAATGGAAGGGTGTCGTACAAAAAAATTCAAATTTTTCTTTGTAATGGCCAGAACAAAACCTTTCAAGTTTAAGTGGCCGGGGCACCCCTTAGAGTTGAACGATTGATTTCAAATTTTACAAATAATTGTTTTATGGGTATTGACACGAAATGGGAGGGTGTCGCACAAAAAATTAAAATTTTTTTTTAAGGTCCAGAACAAAATTATTCAACTTTAAGTGGCCGGAGGCACGCACGTCTTAGAATTGACCAATTGATTTAAAATTTTGCAAATAATATTTTTACGGGTATTGACATGAAATGGGAGAGTGTCGTACAAAAAATTTAAATTTTTCTTTGTAATGGCCAGAACAAAACCTCTCAACTCTAAGTGGCTGGGGGAACGCCTTAAAAATGACCGATTGATTTCACATTTTGCAAATAACATTTTTACGGGTATTCGGGTATATATATTTTACACAGTATGGGAGGGTGCCGTACAAAAAATTTGAATTTTTCTTTGTAATAGCCAGAACAAAACTTTTCAAGTTTAAGTGGCCGGGGACACGCCTTATAGTTGAACGATTGATTTCAAATTTTACACATAATTTTTTCAATACCCATATTGACATGAAATGGGAAGGTGTCGCACAAAAATAAAAAATTTTTTTTTAAGGTCCAGAACAAAATTTCTCAACTTTAAGTGGCCGGAGGCACGTCTTAGAATTGACCGATTGATTTCAAATTTTGCACATAATATTTTTACGGGTATTGACATGAAATGGGAGGGTTTCGTACAAAAATTTAAATTTTTCTTTATAATGGCCACAACAAAACCCCTCAACTTTAAGAGGCCGGAGGCACCCCTTAGAGTTGACCGATTGATTTCAAATTTTACAAATAATATTTTTATGGGTATCGACACCAAATGGATGGGTGTCGTACAAAAAATTTAAATTTTTCTTTGTAATGGCCACAACAAAACCTCTCAACTTTAAGTGGCCAGGGGCACCCCTTAGAGTTGACCGATGGATTTCTAATTTTAAACATTATATTTTTATGGGTATCGACATCAAATTGGAGGGTGTCGCACAAAAAATTTAAATTTTTCTTTATAATGGCCACAACAAAACCCCACAACTTTAAGGTGCCGGAGGCACCCCTTAGAGTTGACCGATTGATTTCAAATCTTACAAATAATATTTTTATGGGTATCGCCACCAAATGGAAGGGTGTCGTACAAAAAATTTATATTTTTCTTTGTAATAGCCACAACCAAACCTTTCAACTTTAAGTGGCCGGGGGAACCCCTTAGAGTTGACCGATGGATTTCAAATTTTGCACATAGAATTTTTATGGGTATCGACACCAAAGCGGAGGGTGTGGTACAAAAAATTTAAATTTTTCTTTATAATTGCCACAACAAAACCTCTCAATTCCAAGTGGTCAGAGGCACCCCTTAGAGTTGACCGATTGATTTCAAATTTTAAACATAATATTTTTATGGGTATTGACACCAAATGGGAGGGTGTCGTACAAAAATTTAAATTTTTCTTTGTACTGGCCACAATTAAACCTCTCAACTTTAAGTGGCCGGGGCACCCCTTAGAGTTGAACGATTGATTTCAATTTTTACACATAATTTTTTTATGGGTATTGACACGAAATGAGAGGGTGTCGCACAAAAAAAAAAAATTTTTTTTTAGGTTCCAGAACAAAATTTCTCAACTTTAAGTGGTCGGAGGCACGTCTTAGAATTGACCGATTGATATCAGATTTTGCAAATAATATTTTTATGAGTATTCACACGAAATGGGAGGGTGCCGCAAACTGTACAATGAAAAAAAAAATTCTAGTGTAATCTAAAGGCCACCCTAATATATATATATATATATATATATATATATATATATATATATATATATATATATATATATATATATATATATATATATATATATATATATATATATATATATATATATATATATATATATATATATATATATATATATATATATATATATATATATATATATATATATATATATATATATATATATATATATATATATATATATATATATATATATATATATATATATATATACATATATATGTATATATATAGATATTTATATATACCAGCAGACCCGGTGAACTTCGTACCACCTACAATTTATAGATAGTAGATAACTTTTGATCAACTAACTTTTGATTGTCCATCCTTATCGAAATTCTACCTCCAATTCATTCAGATTAATAATAGTGGCTGCATAGTTTGGTTGGAATTTTATTTAAACGAAACTATTATTTATTATTATATTTATTTATTATTAAACAGAAATACAATTTTTTTTATTTTATCTTAATGCGATATGCTGAACAATATTTTTTGCTAATTTCTGAGCGGAATACACGAACAAACTTGAAGGTTTTCCAACCTTCAAACACGCAGCATATAATTGACTATGCGAAAAGCACGGGGTTTCTAGATCCAGCTCACAAATTCACATTGTTTGATTTTGTTACTTATTAATAGTCATTACAAATACCAATCGAATTGAAAATTATAAACGTTTAAATAGGATGCACGAGTCTAAAGGGATCATTTCCAAAATTACAATCAAAATAACAATTTCACCTTGAAACTTGCCGTTTAAAATGGTATTGAAATTTCTAAGCAAAATAATTGGTGGACCAATCTTCACTCGATAATTATGTGGTTGCATTCTAGTTAAATCCAAAGAATTCAAGAGTTCAACAGGATAGATGAACATTCCTCAGCATTGACAGAGTCAATCGGTTTGAATGCAATTTCATTGCCAGGCAATAACTGTTGTATTTTAAAATTGTTTGCGTTGACATCTACAGTTTTTGCGGCCCAAATAGCTCGCTCACGTAGCCATGCATGATTAGTGTAATTAGCTTGTAAATTTGGAAATAAATGCTTTCAAAAATGCAAAACTTTTACAAATCATGCTGCAATATATAATTGGATAAAATTGGACAAAATGGCGGGGGGTCTCCCGAACACCTGAAAGTTCAAAACTTCAATAACTTCTAATCCTGGCTTTCAATCTTATTAATACTTGATGTATAAAGTTTTAGTACTGTTTCCAATATTTCTGCAAACCCACTTTGGATTTGTCGCTTCCAGTTAAAAAGTTTTTTTTAATTTTTTTAAAGGATTTATCCCTACTATAGTCTACAATTACAAATCGATTTTCATAAAACGTTGATGTAAGTTAAAACAAAAGATTTAAAAACGATTTTATAAGCTTTTGAATACATTGGACAAAGGGTTGGAGGGACATGGGTGTATCCAGAACTCCGTTTTTTTTAAAGATCTATAACATTTGTACCTGATAATCGAATTGAATGGAGATTTGAAGGACAAAAAACTGATTAGTTTCTGAGCGATATTGGAAAATGACGTGAGGGGCCTCTTGAGGATCTGTTTATTTGAAACTTCAATTATACATCAGTTTCTGATAATGGATTTTGACGAAACGGTATATAT
This sequence comes from Diogma glabrata, assembly GCA_963693315.1. Lineage (NCBI taxonomy): Eukaryota > Metazoa > Arthropoda > Insecta > Diptera > Cylindrotomidae > Diogma > Diogma glabrata. The sequence goes on from OY856187.1 coordinate 215,352,603, forward strand.
GCAATGACGGTATATATGCAAAAATCAATATCAAATCTTTACAAAAATCAATACCAAATTGAAAAATACTCTTATTTGTATTAAAGTAGAACGATTCGAGGTAAAAAAAATTGTCATGTATAATATCACGAGTCGTCGAATAATAGTCGATTATTTTTCATAATCATTACTACGAATGTCATTTGAGGTTGAATCGTAATTTTTAGCCTCAAATGGCATGAGTGGTAATTTGGTAAGTAAGTTAAGTAAGTTAAGTATTTGGTAAGTTAAGTAATTTGGCGACGAGTTGTATTTACCAGACAATTTAACGAACAGAAATAGTAACATTATTTCATACAACATTTATTGAATAATTGCGAATAATTGTTTATTACCTTAAAAATAGTAAATGAATCGTTTTTATTGGACCTTATCGAGACCTTATTTAGTGAGTTGAATTGTCATCAAAACTGGATGAAAAACTAGCGAAGTTTATTTTAAAACCTTTACACTCTCTAATTCCACGTCAAATTTTTTTATTGACCAATATATTTGGTAGTGTGATATACGCCTCATAAATTTGGGTCAGCCAATAGATGGTGCCGTATTTGTATTTAAAACGTTGTTTTTAATGTTAAAGTTTTGCAAATACATTACGCTTTGCTTTTTCCAATTGCCGTGTATTATTTTTTCATTGGTGATTGGTGATAATTATTTTAATTGGTTTTTTTTAAATATCGGTTTATACGCGTAGTTTGCTTTGATTAATGTTTTTTTTCGTTGAACATAATTTTACGAAATTGAAAAATGAATGAATAATCTGACAAACAATAACATTTATATGGCAAAATTATAAATATTGGAATTTAACACATCATGTTATAAATTTTAAATTTCCGAAACACCACTCTTAAAAACCAAAATTTCTTTATTATTATTTCTAATTATTTTTTATTTTATATAATTGAATATATTTCGGGTTATTTGCAAACCATCATCAACAAACGTTTAAAAGTGGTTAGTAAATAAATTAAATAAATTTGAATTTATGTTGCCTGTGTCGATATTAATTGCGTTTATGTCCTGGAATGAATGTAAAGGGATTCAAAAGCATCAAATTTATTGCTGTCGTGCACCTCTTTCTTTAACCTCATATTATCTATTGAAAAATTTAACTAATCATTTTATTTTCCAAAACATGTTTTGCTATTGGGGCTTTATTTGGTTGGTTTGTTTTAATGTATCCAGAATGTTCCTTAAAGCGTTTCTTCAAACACCTACGCGTCTGCCCATATAATATTTTATAGTAATCACCACAAGATGATTCATAAACACCGACTTTATCATGTGTTTTATCTTTAGTTGATCCTAACTTATGTTTCAACGTCATGATGTTCAATAACTTTGATGATTTGTAATCGACTTAGACACTTTAAAAAATCTTTTTTAATTTTTTTCAAATATTTTCGGTTTCTATGAATCTTTCCTTAGGGAAATATTTATTTCTATTACGTAATAGAAATAAAATTTCGTAATAGAAATAAATATTTCCCCGAGGAAGGTTTCATAGAAACCGAAAGTATTTGGAAAAAACTAAAAAAGTTTTTTTAAAGTGTCTAAGTCGATTACAAATCATCAAAGTTATTGAAATAACACTTTAAGTAGTTCTTAAACAATTTTCGTCATGATGTTACAAATTTTCTCATCTGCACCAAATATGTTGTTGGTTTGCAATTATATGTAAAACATGTTCCTAAAAATAAGTGATGATAGTTGATATTATCGATTATATCGATTTAAAGCTCAAAATTACGAAATGGGAGCCGCACAAATACTATAAAAAGAAACATAGCTGATCAAACACGGATGGCAATCATGATGAACAAACTAATTAAAAATGGTAGGACTTAGCTGGCAACACGTATGCAATAGTAATTTGCAAACGGTAACTATGCATTAATGAATTAAAGAATTTATTAACGAATTAAATATATAATCCCGCAGGAAGATTTGTAAAATTTAAAATTTGTGATCTATGGGTGTGAAAACCCCGCGTACTTAGGTCCCTGCTATTTGCATATGAGTTAGCTTGAGATATCGTATACCACTGGCAATAGCAGTGAGATATCACTAGCCAAAGTGATATCTTAGGGATGTTGGCGGATGAACTTTTTTCAATCAACGATAGCACCCTTAGTCTTAGTTATAGAATATTCTTTGATGATGACACGCTATTTTTTTTTTTAAATAAAATGTGTTGGGTACTATGAATTACAATGTGTGCAACAACATCACATAACAACCTTTGAAGAATAAGGTCCCACAACAACATGCTTTCTAAGGTGTTGATAGACGCAAATTTTTTATTTATTTATATTTTTTTAATGAATGAACTTTTTCGTTTGCTCGAAGAAATGAGCTTCCATATAACTATTAAATATGCCGGGCTTAATCCTTGAGCAAAACCATGTTTTACATGATCTTGGTATATGCTTCTAGCACTATAAGGATAATTGGTAACCCAATTTAGCTTTGTTTCTACAAATTTGAAAAAAAAAGTATATTTTATTTTTATTTCCCCTATTTTATCATGAAATATTGTCCTGTGTCGTTTATTATTATGTGAAAGGATTTATTATTTAGTTTTCCATTCTTTAAAAAGAATATAAAAAACCAAAATATAAGAAATTGGCATCCATCATGTTCAAAAACATGATGTTGTGGAACCTAGGTCTTAAAGGGTTGTATGTGTTGTTGTGACACATATTGTAATTCCAACTACACAACACATTTTATTAAAAAATATGTCAAATATTTTGAAATAGCACAATTTTTTTTTGAAATTTTAGGTGAAAAAGTTGATGAACAATGTCATTGAAGCTACAATTTTGAATGGAAAATTCAAAGGGGAAAATGTACTGTTGCTACGCATTTCAATGATCCCAACAGATATGGCATTTGAATTCAAACGTTTAAAATGCAATATTTAAAAATATACTTTTTACTATATACTAAAATATACTTTTTATATTATATATACATACTATCATCGGTAGACGGTAGTTTGTAAACATAAATTAAATATTTCTCGTTTAGATAAGTCTCGTCTACTTTTTGTCCTCGTTTTCTACTCAGCTGTTTTATATATAAATATTTTCGATGTTATTTTAATAAAATTTTATAATTTGATTTGATGAATGGCAAAACAACATAAAGAGACAATCACGTTCATATACATACGTTAATCGCCGTTTTATTCAATATTGCTGTTTTATTTATTTTTGCATTCCGTTAAATATGATATAAAACTATCATTTTCATCTAATTTTTTTTTAACGACTGTAATAGAAAAATATGGAGGGGCTGAAATCTCACAGCTCTGAGATATCAAGACTTCGGTCTGGGTTAAGGATTTTGATATAGTTTTCGGCAAAAAACTTTAATGAGGACATGGTTTTTAGTTTTGGGCAGCGATGTATATCAAACATAACTCTTTGTTAAAGTACAAGTATTATTTTATCTCTGTTTAGAAATTTGTTACAAAACTAACACGAAACATCAATACGTGGCCGGAAAATTATAATCAAAATTCCAAAAATATTTTTAAATCAAACTTTTTCAAAATTCCAAAAATATTCCAAAAATTAGAATAAAATCAAATATTTAAATTTTTTCTAAATTCCAATAATATTTCAAAAATTCTTAAAAATTCAAACTTTTTCCAAAATTCTAAAAATATTGCAAAAATTATTACAAAATCAAAAATTGAAAATTTTTTCAAAATTCCAAAAATTATAATAAAATCAAAAATTAAAAATTTTTCAGAATTCTAAAAATATTCCATAATGTAAGAATTTTTGGAATATTTTTAAATCAAAAGTTAAAACTTTTTTTCAAAATTCTAAAAATATTGCAAAAAAATTATTACAAAATCAAAAATACAAACTTTTTTCAAAATTCCAAAAATATTTAAAAATCTATAACAAATTCAAAAATTTCCATGCCCAATTTCATTTTCAATTACATATACGTCATAAAAACAGCTACGTTTTTTTCCAAAAAATAAATGGCTAAAAAAATAAATGAAATTATTTTTTGACACACTTGACATTATTTTTTGACAAACTCATAATGCCATAATTCTCAATAATAATAATAAAATTTCATTTCAAATAATTTTATTTTTTTCCAAAAATTGGGTAAAAAAATAAATAAAAATCTTTATTTTGACACACTTGACAACATTTTTTTGACAAACTTATAATGCCATAATTCTCAATAATAATAATAAAAATATGGAGGGACTGAAATCTCACAGCTCTGAGATATCAAGACTTCGGTCTGGGTAAAGGATTTTGATATAGTTTTCGGCAAAAAACTTTCACGAGGACATGGTTTTTAGTTTTGGGCAGCGATGTATATCAAACATAACTCTTTGTTAAAGTACAAGTATTTTTTATATCTGTTTAAAAATTTATTACAAAACTAACACGAAACATCAATACGTTGCCGGAAAATTATAATCAAAATTCCAAAAATATTGTTAAATTAAATAAAATTAAACTTTTTCAAAATTCCAAAAATATTCCAAAATCTAGAATAAAATCAAATATTTAAATTTTTTCTAAATTTCAATAATATTTCAAAAATTCTTAAAAATTCAAACTTTTTCCAAAATTCTAAAAATATTGCAAAAATCATTACAAAATCAAAAATTAAAATTTTTTTCAAAATTCCAAAAATTATAATAATATCAAAAATTAAAAATTTTTCAAAATTCTAAAAATATTTCAAAAATTCTTACAAAATCAAAAGTTAAAACTTTTTCCGAAATTCTAAAAATATTGCAAAAATTATTACAAAATCAAATATACAAACTTTTTCAAAATTCCAAAAATATTTCAAAAACTATAACAAATTCAAAAATGTCCATGTCCATTTTCATTTTAAATTACATTTACGTCATAAAAACAGCTACATTTTTTTTCCCAAAAAATTGGCTAAAAAATTATATGAAATCATTTTTTGACACATTTGACATTATTTTTTGACAAACATATAATGCCATAATTGTCAATAATAAAAATAAAATATCATGTCATACGAACTATTAATTTTATTTTTCTCTAAATAAATAGGGTAAAAAATAAATAAAAACCGTTTTTTGACACACTTGACAACTTTTTTGACAAACTTATAATGCCATAATTCTCAATAATAATAATAAAATTCATTTCTAACAAACAATTTAATTTTTTTCCAAAAAATTAGGTAAAAATCTAAATAAAAATCTTTTGACACACTTGACAACATTTTTTTGACAAACTTATATTGCCATAATTCTCAATAATAATAATAAAATATCATTTCAAACAAACAATTTTATTTTTTTCCAAAAAATTGGGTAAAAAAATAAATAAAAATCTTTCTTTTGACACACTTGACAACATTTTTTTGACAAACTTATAATGCAATAATCTAGTTTTTGATCTCACTTACCAATCCCGACCATCAAGATTTCTCCAAATTTAATGTTCCTACTCGTAATCACTTAAAATGAACGTTTTTTAAGCCAAAAATATGAAAATTTGCTATTTTTGACACACATAATGATTTTTTTGACATACTTCTGGTACAGTTATCGAACACTTTCGGACCTGTCCCTTAAGTATACCTATTTTTAGAAAAAAAATTTTTGAAATCCCTACAGCGGTTTTCCCTGCAGCGTAGGTAATGACGGCGGCCGGACGGCCGGCAGACAGACATACATTTTTTTTTTTTGCTTTTTTAGAATCAGTAGGTTAGGACCTACTATAGGACCTACCTACCTACGTCGAGAAATGTAAAAAAAAGTGGGGGTAAGAATTTCACTTTGAGCTCATGAATGTAATACTTAGGTCTTTCAGACCGAAGTAATATTCATGATATTATAAGGCCATAAAATTTTTTTTTCATGGAAATCATTATAAACTTTATTCAACTACTGTTATATTGGATATAACACGTTATGTTTTAAATAAACCTCATTCTGTTGTCAAGAAAATGTTAACGTGTAGTTGTCCCAATCACGGTGAAATTGTTTGCAAATATTTTTTCTTCGTTTGAATGATGCCTTTGAACTGCCAAATTCGAGATGAGGTTGTCATTACTTCAATTTTTTTTCAGTGCGCATAGATAAAAACAATAGAATAAATATGGAGGGGCTGAAATCTCACAGCTCTGAGATATCAAGACTTCGGTCTGGGTTAAGGATTTTGATATAGTTTTCGGCAAAAAACTTTCACGAGGACATGGTTTTTAGTTTTGGGCAGCGATGTATATCAAACATAACTCTTTGTTAAAGTACAAGTATTTTTTATATCTGTTTAAAAATTTATTACAAAACTAACACGAAACATCAATACGTTGCCGGAAAATTATAATCAAAATTCCAAAAATATTTTTAAATTAAATAAAATCAAACTTCTTCAAAATTCCAAAAATATTCTAAAAATTAGAATGAAATCAAATATTTAAACTTTTTCTAAATTCCGATAATATGCCAAAAATTCCTAAAAATTCGAACTTTTCCAAAATTCTAAAAATATTGCAAAAATTTACAAAATCAAAAATTGAAACTTTTTTCAAAATTCCAAAAATTATAATAATATCAAAAATTAAAAATTTTTCAAAATTCTAAAAATATTCCAAAAATTCTTACAAAATCAAAAATTAAAACTTTTTCCGAAATTCTAAAAATATTGCAAGAATTATTACAAAATCAGAAATACAAACTTTTTCAAAGTTCCAAAAATATTTAAAAATCTATAACAAATTCGAAAATTTCTACGTTCAATTTTTTCAATTGCATTTACGTCATAAAAACAGCTACATTTTTTTTCCAAAAACTTGGCTAAAAAATAAATGAAATCATTTTTTGACACACTTGACAACATTTTTTTGACAAACTTATAATGCCATAATTCTCAATAATAATAATAAAACCGAAGTAGTTTCATTTCAAACAAACAATTTTTTTTTCCAAAAAATTGGGTGAAAAAATAAATAAAAATCTTTATTTTGACACACTTGACAATATTTTTTTGACAAACTCATAATGCCATAATTCTCAATAATAATAATAAATCATTTCCAACAAACAATTAATTTTATTTTTTTTCCAAAAAATTAGGTAAAAAAATAAATAAAAATCTTTCTTTTGACACACTTGACAACATTTTTTTGACAAACTTATAATGCAATAATCTAGTTTTTGATCTCACATACCAATCCCGACCATCAAGATTCCTCCAAATTCAATGTTCCTACTCGTAATCACTTAAAATGAACGTTTTTTAAGCCAAAAATATGAAAATTTGCTATTTTTGACACACATAATGATTTTTTTGATACACTTCCGGTACAGTTATCGAGCACTATTGGATAATAACTGATAATAGTTGGTGAATAACTACTAGGTCATTCAATAAGTCCGTAGGATGACACATAGATGGCGTTACTAGAATTTTTTCCATATGATTTTTATTTAGTACTAAACTTCAAACGATACGTGTATAAATTTGACAGCAATCTGACTATTTATTCGTGAGTTATAGCATTTTGTGTGAAGCAACTTTTGTTTTTGAAAAAAAATGGAAAAAATTTGAATTTCGAATTTTAATAAAGCATTGCTTTTTGATGAAAAAAAATACAGTGGAAACCAAACAATGGCTTGATAAACATTATCCAAACTCTGCTCCATCGAGACAAATGGTAGAGAAGTGGATGGCTGAATTTAAATGTGGTCGTACCAGCACAAAAGATGCAGAGCGCAGTGGACACCCAAATAAGGCTGTTATTCCAGAAAACATCAAAAAAATCCACAAATTGGTTATGAACGATCGCAAATTGAAGGTGCATGAGCTAGCTGACATTGTAAAGGTAGCAAATGGTAGTGTTTTTACCATTTTACACGAATATTTGGGTATGCGAAGGCTCTGTGCAAATTGGCTGCCGCGTGAGCTCACAGTCGCCAAAAAACAACAACGAATCGATGCTTCAGAGGAGTCTTTGGCGCTATTAAACCGCAATAAAAGGGAATTCTATCGTAGATATGTGACAATGGATGAGACATGGCTTCACAATTACACACCAGAATCCAAAAGACAGTCAGCTGAGTGGACAGCAGTCGACGAACCGAATCCAAAGCGAGCAAAGACGCAACAGCCGGCCGGTAAGGTGATGGCGTCTGTATTTTGGGATACGAACGGAATAATATTCATCGACTATCTCCAAAAAGGAACCACCATCAACAGCGAGTATTACTGTGAACTTTTGGATCGATTGAATTTTGAAATCGCAAAGAAACGGCCACATTTGCAAAAGAAAAAAGTGTTGTTTCACCAAGATAATGCACCGTGTCACAGATCGATGAAAACGATGGCAAAATTGAATGAATTGGGCTTTGAATTGCTTACCCACCCACCATATTCTCCAGATTTAGCCCCCAGCGACTTTTTCCTGTTTTCAGATCTCAAGAGAATGTTTGCTGGAAAGAAATTTAAGTCCAATGATGAAGTAATCGCTGAAACTGAGGCCTATTTTGACGAGAAAGAGAAATCGTACTATAAAAGTGGTATAGAAAAGTTGGAAAATCGCTATACTTGTTGTATCGCCCTCGAAGGCAACTATGTTGAATAAAAAAATCGAGTTTTGTCAAAATTTTGTTTTTTTCTTACTTATCCTACGGACTTATTGAACGACATTTTAAGCCAAAAATATGAAAATTTGCTATTTTTGACACACATAATGATTTTTTTGACATACTTCTGGTACAGTTATCGAACACTTTCGGACCTGTCCCTTAAGTATACCTATTTTTAGAAAAAAAATTTTTTGAAATCCCTCCAGCCGTTTTCCCTGCAGTGTAGGTAATGACGGCCGGCCGACAGACAGACATACATTTTTTTTTGCTTTTTTAGAATCAGGGTGGTTATTTTGTAGCGTTATCTCACTAGGTGAGATAAATAGTGAGATAAAAAAATTATGTTTAAATGATTTCTTTTATCTAATATAATCGATCAGAGACAAATATTTTATCTCACTTTTTATCTCACCTAGTGAGATAACGCTGCAAAATAACCACCCTGGAGGTCCTAAAACGTCGAGAAATGTCAAAAAAAGTGGGGGTAAAAATTTCACTTTGAGCTCATGAATGTAATACTTAGGTCTTTCAGACCGAAGTAATAATGTTTTCTATCTATCAGTTTAAAACAGAAAGTTGGCTTTTGCTGTTTAGCGTGCATTTTTTTAATTTTTTATGCTCATGGACGGAAAGTAAAAACACAAGTAAAACTAAAGACATAATGGACAAAGACATAATATTAAAATTCATTAATTTCTTCTCCCCAAAACACTTTTGACTTTTTGGCTCTATAACCCGAGGGCTTCTTTTTTAAAAAAGGCAAAAATCTTTTATTTTTACTAATATCCAAATTTTCTTTAACGATGAATGTTGATTTTAACATTGAATAATTTGACCACATTGTTGAAGACTTTTTTGTCTGCGATAGTTCATCAAAATATACCAAAAACACATCTTTAGAATAAAAATTTCCTGTTTTTTTGTTCTTACACCAATTGATAAATAATAGATAAGCTTTTTCATACCGGACTTTAGATTTTTCAGGCAACAGATCTAAAGTTAAATTGTTGGCTGCTTCTTTTATATGAGGTGAAGTGCTAATTATATCACTTTCATCACTACTGCTCATTTTAAATTATTTTTATTTAAAAATAGATATAAACAAACTCTGTATAAATTTTAAATTTATTAATTTAAAATTTTAACTTGACGTCCGATACGTTTTTTAAACAATAAATAAATGCCTCCTTGGCAACTTTGATCGCATTTGTCAGCAGTCGTTAAAAAAATAGTACGTATACTTTGAGCAGAAAGTAACATTGCTGCTCTGACATGATTGCTGGTTTTGGCTACGCCTCAACCAGCAATTTTCATGCACGAGCAGCAATGTCGTACTTTCTGCTCTTAATATACAATGTACTAATGTAATTTGTAATAATGATTTGTGAGTATTGAATATTTTTTACCATAAGATTTAAATGTAAATACGTATCATAAAATTTCGTCATGTAACTATGAAGTTTTGATAAAGTTTCTTATAGATTTGCATGCGTTAACTGTTGTTATCAATCTTATAATTAATTAAACAAAAATATTTATAAGATCAGTTATATGAAAATCAAACATGATTGTTACGAAACTGTTTGTTTTGCATCTAAAAATGTGTGTGCAGTTACAGTTAGTCAAAAAATAATTACTCGTTCCTCTTTATACTCGTTTGTCCGTGTAGGACCCCCAATTTTAAACACAAACCCATGGAGGGATGTTTTTGTTGATATGTAAATTTTTTGAAAAAGACAGCGTGCTTGATGCATTACTAATAAGAAAAAAAATTGCAATTTATTCTGATATACACATGTAACATACGTATACAATCTGAATACTGTGTTGAGTGACCTAGTGGTTCGCAAATCGCAAGTATGGAGTTTTACTTGGATGATTTGGGTTTGAATCGCAAAACGTTTTTAAGCAAAATGTTTAAAATGTTTTTAAGCAAAATGTGTGTTGAGGGTTACACACCGGTTTTCAAACATTCGGAAAAACATTCGATGGGCTGTTCGTCTATATAAAACTAATATAGAATAAACTAAGTCTTCAAGTGAAACTCGACCATAAAATTAAGTGAATTAATCAATTTTTAATTCACTTAATTTTATGGTGATGAAGGCAGATGAAGGACACTTGAGAATATTCCACATTCCTCTATGGAACATATGATGTGAATATGTTTTTGTCCAAAAGAAATTAGATTTGATGATATAAACCTTTGGAACGACATCATAATTTTTATTCTTTTGTTGAAATAGACAGAATCTGTTCAGTAATAATATATGATTAAAAAATTTGATTTGTGCAGACCGTTGGATGTTACTAATTTATTGAGTTTACTCGGTGTTTTTGTATCCTTATTTTGTCAGTCAAAATTGTAGACAACAAAAAAATTCTTTGTGCAAATGCCTTGTATTGATTTAATTGTTTTGTTGCTATGCTCAAGTTTGTAATAATGTGAGATCTAAGTTTCTTTGATTTTTATTCTATTTATTTCTTATTGTAGTATAGAACAACTTTTTGTTCAATAAACGTCTTTTTATTTTTATATTTATTTTTTTTATTAATTATTTCAATAATATATAAAAAATAAAAAAAAAATGGATGTAACAGACGATACAGATGGTGATGCTAATGCTGGTGAAATACAAGAAGAACCATTAGTACCTGAGACAATTTCAAATGAATATTTCGATCAACTTTCTAAAAACGTGTATAAAGTAGGTATCAAGATTTTTATGCTTTGAAATTTAAACACCGACATAAAAGTTAAATGGTTAAAGTTAATTGTATTGTAAATAAATTGGATGAGAATATGTCAAATTTTAATTTTAAAATTTTAGTATGACATTTGTATGGTCAATTGGTGCTATTGCCAAAACCAGTCATGCTAAAAGAGTTTGGCTCAAATGTCGGATGTCTTTTGCAACATATGTTATCTTATCGAAATTGAATCAATGAAACTATTAATTTATTAAACAAGCAGTTAATTTATTTGAACCATCATAAATATTTAATAAATAAATGATTTATTAAATTCATTAAAGATAATCAAAGACTTGCAAACTGAACAAAAATATGGGTTAGCTGAAGATTTTCAACGAGTTTTGTTAGTTGGTCAATATTTTAAGAACTTTCTAGAGCAAGAACAGATAAGAATTGAGCAAATGAATGAAAAGGTAGCCGCTGCAGAATCGCGTGTAGCAGCCGCTCTTAAAATATCACAAATGGATCATGAAATAATTGAAAAATTGAAAGATGAAATCGGTATGTATATTTTTATTTATAAATATAGAATTACTATTTGATTATGTTTTCAGATAAGACGTGGAAACGAGCAGATGTAGCTCAAAGTAGAGAAGAAGCTGCACACGAAATTATGGATATGCTGAAGGTTAATATAAAGCAACTACAAACACATGCCGAAAAATTCGTTGATAAGAAAGACAATCTAACCGAAGAGTAATTAAACTGAAATGAATTGTTCAAAACAAAAAAATTTTAAATTTTGTTACTTTAATAGACTCGGCGCAACATTAGGACCACATAAGGAGGGAATTTTACGTGAAAGAGACCGAATTAATGCGGAAGTTGAAGAACTTACTCGTCGGTTACAAATACAAAGATCGTATACAGATGAAGTAGAGAAAAAACGTGCGGAATCTGAATGTAAATTAAAAGAAATGTATAAATTATTAGACGCAACTTCAGATGAAGCATTTAAAGAAAAGAAAACAATAGAAGTACTAAAATTGCAGCTAAGCGATGTCACGGTTGAAAAGGAAGAAAAAACAGCAGAAGCTGAACATTTTCAATATGAGGTAAATATAGTAACACAAACTTACATTAAATAATATATATTTTGATATTTATGTTTTTTTGTATATAGTGTGAATTAAAACTTAAAACAATCACTCATTTACAAACACAAGTGGCAAATCTTAAATCAAATTTGGAAAAATTATCAAATCAGCATAAAGCACAAGCTGAAAAATTGGCAAAAACCACTTCAGATTTAGAATCAGTTACCCAATTGCGGAATAAATTACTTCATGAACTCAGTCAAAAATCAAATATACTTAAGGTAAATTATCTTATATTATGGCCTAGGACGCCTGTTAATTGCACGAGTACGAAATATTGGGCGGTTTTTAGTTTTCTATCAATAAACGAATAGTTAAAGTGGTAATCTTTTGACTTCGTATCTGAACTCGATCGATAATACACAGTATATTTCTTGTTAACAACACAGAAAAACTTTGTTTAAGTTCAACTACTGGATTTGGCTCGTATTTTAGTTACATCAATTTATGCACATGATATTGCATTTCGCTTATTTTCTTTTAAAGGAAAAATAGGAATTTTAACCTAAATTCTCTGAATATCATAAGATACCATGCTATCTGAGATTAAGATTGTAATATACATTTCCCTTTGAGAATTATGAACATTGGTTTTAAAATTTCGAGACTTAAAATTATCAGAAAAATCCAACCAGGATTGCAATGATGCGAAAGGTATTCCAATGATGTGAAACTTGGTTAAAAAACACTCTACACTTTGTTAGTTGAACCGCAAAAGGATGGGCCACTGCTGCACTGCAGCTATAATATTACGCAAGAATAGAGTAAACTTCAGTAAAAGTGATTTGATTAGAACCACGTTTATCCATATTGTATTTGTAAAATATTGTCAAATTTATAAAATTTCTCCTCCTGTGGTGCAATAAATCAAGTTCCTTAGAAGTTTTGCAGTTACCATTCCAATAGCTCTCCGTTTCACTGTACCAAGACTTTACAAACTCGTTATGTACGCTCCACCCCATATATGAGAGCAGTACACAATGCAGAGACGTAAATATGACTTGTAGACCAACAGAGTCTAGTTCACATTGATAAACTTCCTAAATATCCTTATTTTTGAACAGTGTTCATAGGCTAAAAATATGAGAATTTCATTTCATACCATTTTCAACCTCAACTTCCAAAAGCCTAACAGATTCTCTTTTCAAAAGAGCTTTGGATCAAACATTAAAGGTACGGATTAGGTGTGTATAATGTATATTAATCTTATTGATTGATTGATTTTGATTGAATTTTGTATATATGCTTAGAGTATGATTTGCAACAGTTCTGCATTCCAACTTCCGGTTTGTCACTTCCGGTAAATTTTATTTTTGCTTTTTCTATTTGTACAACAAAATTTATGTCTGTTGGGATACTACAGCTTTCTTTAATGAACTAATTTTGATGAAACTTTAGCCAAAGATGGAGATTTATATGAGAAGGAACTGATATGCTTTTGAACAATAATGTGCAAAGCGGTGGATGCCTGCAGAGCACCTGTTTTTATAATTAGAACTACGCTAAATTTATAACAATTGTTAGCCATTGCTTGAAGTATTTCATGGATATCACTATACATTAAGATTTTGTTTTCAGAGCTGTGGTGAAGTCAGCCTATGAATCAGAATCGCCAATATTTTTCTTTGTTTTTAAGGTTGTTTGTGAAAGGCTTGCTTGTGAAAAAGTTTAATTCATTCTAAGCAGTAGTTTTTGATCACTTTCAAATATGGAAAGTGAAAAGTAACATTTTCGACATATTTTATTATCAAAAATGTAAAAATGACAAGAAAAAAATAATACGATGTGTATGAAGAAGATGTATTAACAGAACGCCAGTGTCCAAAGTGATTTGCAAAATATTGATCTCCCAATTTTGATGTTGAAGATGCACAACGTTCTGAAAAGCCAGCTAAAGAAGATTAACACAATAAATAAATTGATTCAAACGGGCGAATAACATCTTGTGAGATCGCTGAGAGATTAAATTTGTCAAATTCGACCGTTCATGGTCATTTAAAACGTCTAGGTTTGGCCTCAAAGCTCGACGTTTGGGAGAAAACAATTGAAACAGAAACAATTTGTGTCATCGCTGTTGTGGTCTGTGATTTGCTTTTCAAGCGTCAAGAAAATGACCAATTTTTAAAACCCATCATCACTGGAGACAAGAAATAAGCTGTTTACAGTAATAGCTGTGTTTTATTTATTCAAGTCAGGTTCAAGGTTTGATTTTTAACACGTAAACTGTAAAATAATCTCATATATTTACCAAGTTCAAGATTTGTGACCTGCATAAATTTTACTTACATGAATTTGCAAGAGATATACATAGTTTTTCGATACATACTTTCAATATTTTTCGAAATTTTGCAAAAATTTGATTTAGTCCTCATTAAAACTGTAAATTGATATTTTTTATGAAAATATAACAACATGTTAGTAGTATTTTATTTGCCCAACCGGAATTTGCATTGAACTTTCAAAACGCAATTTTCAAATATTAGGTGTATTTTATTTGCCAAATTACACTAACAATTTCATGTATCGAATTCTAAATCCAAATCTGATAAAATAGTTGGTTTTGAAAAGTCAGAATTGTATTTTAGTTCGCGTACTCAACACGTAATTCGATATCAATCATTTTTTATTTCTAAAAGTTGTCAGAATTTCAAAATTTTAAAGTTTCGACGATTTGACTTCAGTATTTATTAATAAAAATGTAAGTATAATAAGTATAAGTGTAAGTAATGTAATTGTATATTAACATGCAGAACTATCAAATTATAACAGTAATAAAAAATTAAATAAATAAGTTTACTCATTTTAATATTTTTCGTTTACTTCCTGAACAAGTAATTTCAACCTTCTTTATTTGAAAATTGCGTATTGACAGTTCAATGTGAATTCCGATTGGTCAAATAAAATACTACTAAAATGAACCATAGAATTCGATTTGGATATCAAGTGTTTTCTGGAGTATGGTAGTACTTGCTCAGAAACTAAATAAAAAAATATGGAGTGGCTGAAATCTCACAGCTCTGAGATATCAAGACTTCGGTCTGGGTTAAGGATTTTGATATAGTTTTCGGCAAAAAACTTTTATGAGGACATGGTTTTTAGTTTTGGGCAGCGATGTATATCAAACATAACTCTTTGTTAAAGTACAAGTATTTTTTATCTCTGTTTAGAAATTTATTACAAAACTAACACGAAACATCAATACGATGCCGGAAAATTATAACAGATCATAAATTAACATAATTTAGTGAAAAGATGATACACATTGGCGTAACTAGGAAATTGTTCTAGGGTGGGCCTGGCCCCAATAATATTGCTGAGTAAAATAATAAATAAAGTTTCCGTTTTTATTTCTTTCTTTTAATACATAATGGGTGTGTCAATTTCAGGTTAATTTTAAAATTTACGGTCATTTATATTTTTTGCTAGATTATTTATGTTAGGCTAGGTTACAGTGACTGTCACCAAAACACAACATCAAGACGACATACTTAGACCAAAATACGTCGGTTGTGATACCAAAGAATCTCGTTCCCCAACTCGAACCATTTGAAGCTTCTAATGAAGCTATGTATTTGTGTGATTTTAAAATTATCCAGGTCGAAGAGAGTTTTAAATGTGTGCGTTCCAAAATGAGCTTGCCGTATAATGGGCGAATGCTGGACATGTGCAAAGTAGATGAAACGCTGGTTCCCACCTCATCCTCCTCCTTACAGCTCCTGCAAATCAACACTTGAGGGCTTTCCAAGGATCCAATAACCAGTGATGACTTTAACAATGAACTAGTTTTCTGCCTACTCAAGGTTATAAGTTTTTTGGAACGCTGTAAGTCTAGTCTAGGAAAGATTCACCTGCTTATCTTGCAGCTAATGGTGTTTGACCACCGACCTATAGATTACGCATTTAACCCTGTCATAAGTTAGTTGTTTGAGAACGAAACGACTCGCTTAGAGCTTCCATTTCTTGTAGAAGATCGAGTTTAGTCCTTTGCCTAGAAAATTCGTCCGCTATATAGTTGTATTTAACCCCACTGTGACCCGGCACCTATATAATATGAACGGTGAAATAGCCGGTGGTTTAGTGTCACTTTGACGTCGTTGCTACTACATCTACCGATTCGAATGTAGTTATTTATGCTATGTTGTTTGCAGTTTTTTATGTTTATATTTAGATATATATTTGTGTAAATAATAAATCTTTAAATTACAAAACTAAAAGAAAAAAATATTCTTTTAAAATCGACATGTTTGACAAATTAAAATTGAAAAAAATCATATAAAATTATAAATTGTTATATCAGTATGATATTTTTATAAATCCTCACTTAGTAACATTCAAACAAACAAAAATTATACAAAATCAACATTCCTAGTTTCTAAATTAAACTTTACATTCCTATGCCCTGATTCTATAAAAAGTAAGATAATTTGTAAAATGGAAAACTTGTCTAAAGCAAAGCCTACTCTTACTGGTTTACAAATTTTCGATAATATTTTAGTAGTAAAAAAATTTAAAATAAAAAGAATCGATCGCAAATTCGCAAAGTTTACCAGTTTTCATGTTTACAAATTATCTTATTTTTTATAGAATCAGGGTACTAGTCTCTAAAATAATATCAGAACTGAATCTAAAAAATTATGGTGCAAATTATGAAACTTTTTGCAATCCATACAATTTTAGAGCGATCTAGTTTCGAACCAATGAGAAAATTTTTAAACTTTTAAAAAAGTTTATCATTCTCATCAGGGCTAGCCGACTAGATAAACTCTACCAAAAAATGTTAACGCTAATGATTATAAACCAAAAATTAGGTTACAACTCTAGCGAAGTGTAAAAACAAAAAATTTACATAAACATACATTTAATAAATTCAGGTTTAGTCAATTAATTTCTCTGGTGATCACTGCTTTGTTATACTCTAGATTTTCTAGTATTGAATAACAAAATTGTATCTGTGAGAAGAAGATGACTAGTCTTCACTTGTGTCTATTGACACATGATCAACAATTAATTCAGTAAATTATTTGTGATATAACATCACCCCGATGGAAAATCTCCCATCAAGAATAATATAAGAACTGAATCTAAAAAATTATGGTGCAAATTATGAAACTTTTTGCAATCCATACAATTTTAGAGCGATCTAGTTTCGAACCAATGAGAAAATTTTTAAACTTTTAAAAAAGTTTATCATTCTCATCAGGGCTAGCCGACTAGATAAACTCTACCAAAAAATGTTAACGCTAATGATTATAAACCAAAAATTAGGTTACAACTCTAGCGAAGTGTAAAAACAAAAAATTTACATAAACATACATTTAATAAATTCAGGTTTAGTCAATTAATTTCTCTGGTGATCACTGCTTTGTTATACTCTAGATTTTCTAGTATTGAATAACAAAATTGTATCTGTGAGAAGAAGATGACTAGTCTTCACTTGTGTCTATTGACACATGATCAACAATTAATTCAGTAAATTATTTGTGATATAACATCACCCCGATGGAAAATCTCCCATCAAGAATAATATAAGAACTGAATCTAAAAAATTATGGTGCAAATTATGAAACTTTTTGCAATCCATACAATTTTAGAGCGATCTAGTTTCGAACCAATGAGAAAATTTTTAAACTTTTAAAAAAGTCAAATCATGTGTCAATAGACACAAGTGAAGACTAGTCATCTTATTCTCACAGATACAATTTTTTTATTCAATACTAGAAAATCTAGAGTATAACAAAGCAGTGATCACCAGAGAAATTAATTGACTAAACCTGAATTTATTAAATGTATGTTTATGTAAATTTTTTGTTTTTACACTTCGCTAGAGTTGTAACCTAATTTTTGGTTTATAATCATTAGCGTTAACATTTTTTGGTAGAGTTTATCTAGTCGGCTAGCCCTGATGAGAATGATAAACTTTTTTAAAAGTTTAAAAATTTTCTCATTGGTTCGAAACTAGATCGCTCTAAAATTGTATGGATTGCAAAAAGTTTCATAATTTGCACCATAATTTTTTAGATTCAGTTCTTATATTATTCTTGATGGGAGATTTTCCATCGGGGTGATGTTATATCACAAATAATTTACTGAATTAATAGTCTCTAAAACTATTGAAAAAATAAAAATAAAAAATAGTTCAAAAATAACAATTCATTGTTTACAGTAATCATGCACTCCTCCAACCATTTAATGCAGTACTGTGCACAACGATCTTCATTTTCAGCCATACAAAATTCAGATAATTCCAAAAATAAATCCATCAGACTTCTAATTCCGTCGTCAATTCGCTAATGGTCATACAAACAAACCGGGATATTACTTCTACTTAGGCGCCAAGATTTTTTTAATTTGATATATAATCACTCACTGAAGCGAATAAAACCAAAACGAGTTGTATATCAGCTCCGGGGTCCAAAATACAGGCCTTTGAAAAAAGCAAAATCCATTCAAAATTACAGTTTTGAAAAGAATTTTTTTTGTTTTTTTAATTTCTGCTTTATGTCCTATGTGCTTATAAGATAAACAGATCAAAACTGTCCCTTTTACTAAATTTTCTTTATTTACTTAAAAAAAAACAAAAAAAAAATCCACTTGCGCCTAAGTTCAAGTCCAATCTTGCCTCAAATGGTCAACGTGGGCCCCTAAGGTTATAATTATTTTTTTTTTAAGTTATTCATGTTGATTCTTTGAAATTGTATATCAAACTTAACATTTAAATTGCAACATTTGGTAAAAAAAAGTGTATTTTTATACGATATTTTTTGTTTCAAAGCCCTATATCTTGGCCCCCGGGACTGATTTTCAAAAAAAGATTTTGTAATTTGCTTATAAAAGTGCACTAAAAAAAAATTGGCTGGCGCCTAAGTAAAAGTAATCTTGCCAAACAAACTTAAAACTACGAGTAGGGTTGGTGTTTCGGTGTGGTTTTAGGTTTTATGGAGCAGTGAGACCGTATTTTTTTAAAACGAAGTCTATATTGTTCTTATTGTGATGTTTTTCGTTGAAAAAATGGAAGGTGTGGTTTTCCAGAAATTATGAATTCATTTGACATTCTGACATCTGGCACATCACATGTTGGAAAGAAAATGTTTGCTTTTTTAAACTTCGCTACTATGGTGAACCGATAAGATAAACGACCATTTTATAGATACTTTTGTGGCAATATTATTGGTAGTGCTTATTAAACTTCCTTATTAAATTTAAATGAAGATCAGTGATATGAATAATATCATGAATAATATAATTGTACGTTTTGAAATAATTTTGAACAGCGAATTCCTTAGTAAAGAAATACATTACATTTTCATTTTCCCAAACTGTTATATATACTTCATGAACTTTGTGTTCTAGGGGGGGCCAAAATTCGTCTAGGAGGGGCCGGGCCCTCTGGGCCCCTACCTAGTTACGCCTATGATGATACACTCAGCAAACTACTCAAAAATCTCTCCATTTAGCGTTTCGAGAAAATATTACAAAATCACAAATTCATATTTCTTTCAAAATTCCAAAAATATTGTAAAAATTAAATAAAATCAACTTTTTTCGAAATTCCAAAAACATTCCAAAAATTAGAATAAAATCAAATATTTAAACTTTTTCTAAATTCCAAGAATATTCCAAAAATTCTTAACAAACTTTTCCAAAATTCTAAAAATATTACAAAATCAAAAATTCAAACTTTTTTCAAAATTCCAAAAATTTTAATAAAATCAAAAATTTTAAATTTTTCAAAATTCTAAAAATATTCCAAAAGTTCTTACAAAATCAAAAATTAAAACTTTTTCCAAAATTCTAAAAATATTTCAACAATTATTACAAAATCAAAAATACAAACTTTTTTCAAATTTCCAAAAATATTTCAAAAACTATAACAAATTCAAAAATTTCCATGTCCAATTTCATGTTCAATTACATTTACGTCATAAAAACAGCTACATTTTTTTTTACCAAAAAATGGCTAAAAAATAAATGCAATCATTTTTTGACACACTTGACATTCTTTTTTTGACAAGCTTATAATGCCATAATTCTCTATAATAATAATAAAATCTCATGTTATACAAATTATTAATTTTATTTTTTTTCCAAAAAATTGGGTAAAAAAGTAAATAAAAATCTTTCTTTTGACACACTTGACAACATTTTTTGACAGACTTATAATGCCATAATTCTCAATAGTAAAAATAAAATTTCATTTCAAACAACTAATTAACTTTATTTTTTCCAAAAAATTGGGTAAAAAACTAAATAAAAATCTTGCTTTTGACACACTTGACAACATTTTTTTGAAAAACTGATAATGCTATAATTCTCAATAATAATAATAAAATTTCATTTCAAACAAGTAATTAATTTAATTTTTTTCCAAAAAATTGGGTAAAAAATAAATAAAAATCTTTCTTTTGACACACTTGACAATATTTTTTTGACCAACTTATAATGCATTTCTCCAAATTCAATGTTCCTACTCGTAATCACTTAAAATGAACGTTTTTTAAGCCAAAAATATGAAAATTTGCTGTTTATGACACATTTAATGATTTTTTGACACACTTCCGGTACAGTTATCGAACACAGCGTCCTTTCGGACCTGTCCCTTGAGTATACCTATTTTTAGAAAAAAAAATTTTGAAATCCCTCCAGCGGTTTCCCCTGCAGCGTAGGTAATGACGGCCGGACGGACGGCCGGCCGGCAGACAGACATACATTTTTTTTTGCTTTTTTAGGATCAGTAGGTCCTTAGCCGTCGAGAAATGCCAGAAAAAGTGGGGGTAAGAATTTCACTTTTGGTTCATGAATGTAATACTTAGGTCTTTCAGACCGAAGTAATATAAAAATCAGCAAACTTATTTATTTATTTTTTATTATCGATATAATTTGATAGTTCTGCGTGCTAATATACTTAAATTGCTTATACATATATTTATTATGGTTACATTTTTATTAATAAATTTATTAAATACTAAAGTCAAAAAGTCGAAACTTCAAAATTTTGAAATTCTGACAACTTTTAGAAATAAAAAATGATGGGGAGCGAATTACGTGTTGAGTTCTTTTATTCCTTTACTAGGCTGGACCATCTGATTCTGTTGGGGGCAATCGCTTTTAGTTCACCCCATATCTTGCCAATTTGTTTTGCTTCAGCTAGCACCGTTTTCTTCCATGTCATGGGTGGTCTTCCAACTCTCCTTTTACCTTGTGGATTCCACTCTAGGGACATCCTTGTTATATCTTCAGATGGTTTTCTCAGTGTATGTCCTATCAATCTCCATTTCCTTTGTTTTATCTCGGTCTCAATGTCTAAGTGCTCTGTCTGCCGCAGAAGTTCCTAGTTACTGATGGTGTTCGGCCAGAAGCATTTGATCAGTCTTCTCAGGCATTTGTTCACAAACACCTGTAGTTGATTTGTAATCTTTCTTGTATGTTTCCACGTTACATACCCATACAGCAGTACTGACTTGACACATGCACTGAGCATTCGTAGCTTTGTCTTTCTTGACAGGACGGATGCATTCCAGATCTCGTTTTGGTGTTCAATCTCATAGCCTTTGTTTTTAATATGTATGTATTTATTGTATATTAATACGTGTTGAGTACGCGAATTAAAATACAATTCTGACTATTCAAAACCAATTATTTTGTCAGGTTTGGATTTGGATCCATGAAATTGTTATTGTAATTTGGCAAATAAAATACGCTTGTTATTTAATTTCATGTTAACTTTTATATTCATCAAATAAAATGCAATTTATAAGTATAAAGCTGACTCTCCATTAGTCTTTTTCATCTTTTTTTCTAGCCAAAATAGAACGGGAAACCATGATTAATTTTCTAAAGCGAGAGTAAGACGAATATTACAATTTTTCATGGAAAAAATATTTTATAGGATTGGAATTGTGACATTTCACCATTATTTTTAATAAACATCTAACTTTATTATATATTTTTGACAATGTCGTATCCAACATAGACTGCTAGATAATTTTAAATATATTTTTTCAGTATAAAAGTCGTCTTTTTCCAAAAAAAAATCTTGCTCTATAGACTTTTTTTTATAGTTGAACACTTTTTTATGGTATATTACTTTTTTTTTAAAAAAAAGTCATGGAAAGTAAAAAAAAGACACGGAATAAATAAAAAGTCTTCATCTTTTTTCCTTTCGCACTTATATGATTTTCATATCTCCTATTTCACAAAATAAAAAAGACGAGAAAAAAAGACTAATGGAGAATGACCTTAACAAATAAGCAATTCCCATGACATTTGGTTTTGACATTTAAAATCTCAGTGCAGACCTATTTCATAAATTTTTAAACATATTTTATTTGCATGACCACCTTCGTTTTTTTTAAACCTTGAACTTGAACCAAATGAATAAAATGCAGCTAATACTAAACGCAAGAGATCATGGAGTAAAAAAGATGAACTGGTTCAAAGGACCTCGAAAACCGATATTCATTAAAAAAAAGGTGATGCTATCCGTGTGCAAGAAAAACGTGTTCTAAACCAAGTTGTGAGAACCTTGCTATTTATTATTTCCCTGAGACTTGGCATATAAATAGTATGGACAAAATAAAAATTACAACTTACTTTAGAATTTTTTTAAAGTGTGTAGTTTGAGCATAGGGGGTACTTCAACATGCATGAAAACTGAAAATTTTGCCAATCCGAGGTAACTTTGAAATTAAATTACTTAGGAATGATAGGTGATTAGTTAATCTTAAGAAAACAATTCATTAAACGTTTTTGTATTCAATTTTAAAATTAAAATATTAAAAAAAAATTTAAAGATGGCGCCGGGGTAATAGGTCAATTGAATTTTAATATTTGTGTTATATAGTTCTATCTTTACTATCAAATATTTCAAATTTACAAATTGACATTTTTCGTTTTTTTGAGATTCAATTTAAAAGATTTTCAGTCCGACAGATTTTCAGTCCGAACAGTTTCTATTAACAAACAATTTCAGCCACTGAAGTTTGACTAAAATTGTTCGGACTATTATAGAACGAAAAGCTAGCAAAACAAAAAATTAATTAGTGAAATAATTAATTATTTAATAAGTCATATGTATTGAATTTACAAAAATATTTATTTCGTTTAACTGTTTGCTTAAAATTATTATAATAAATAGAAAAATTTTAATAGTATTTATTGTTTTACATTTAAATAAAATTGATTTATTTTTAATTAATTTACTAAATTCAATATATAAAAAAAATAATTCCATATGCGTAAGGGTTTTTGTGATATAAATGATATAAATTTGAGGAAATATATCATAAAACTGATCTGTAATGTATATATGTATACTGTCCTGTGTTTTCTTTTCCTCTATTTGTGTTGAAATAAATAAAACCAAAGAAAACACCAAGCGATAGATCATTAATTGCTTATTCTGTTAATTTATTGCAAATATTTCGAGGTTTTGTGACCTCCTCTTCAGTGCACTATTAATCGAAATGAGAATAGAATTTAAAAATGTTACAAAATGTTAAAATCAATATAAGCTTACATAAATAGCAAATGTTTTTAGTTTCTTAGCATTTCAGTTTTCATACATATAAAACACCATTAAGTTTGCGTCTTTTCGATAAAAGTAAAATTGTATACAAACAAACCATTTAAATAAATTAACACCATTACAAGAACTGATTAAAAGAATTTTTCTACAACTAAATTAAATTAAATTAAATCAAATTAAAAATTTTTGTATACTAACAATAATCTAAAGGTGTGCATTAGTGACAAATTAACATTTTTGATCGGTCAATGAACTGAAATTAAAATTGTAAAACAAGACCTTATTATCAACCGCCATTTTTACTTTTCTGGACATAACGAATCCGGTATCAGCTGCTCTTGTTTTTTTATTATAATATAAATTTCCCCATCATTATATTTGTTTTTGTGTCAAAATATGTTATTGTAACTAAACAAACTGCAACGTAAGTTTATTTTTCATCATTCAGTTTATTTTTCATTTGTAACATTTTTAAGTTCTATTCTCATTTCGATTAATAGTGCACTGAAGAGGAGGTCACAAAACCTCGAAATATTTGCAATAAATTAACAGAATAAGCAGTTAATGATCTATCGCTTGGTGTTTTCTTTGGTTTTATTTATTTCAACACAAATAGAGGAAAAGAAAACACAGGACAGTATACATAATTCCATATTTTATTCATGTTAATTATTCTTCATTTACTTATTTTATTTTATTCATTTATTTTCTACTAACTTTTTGTATTACATAATCATAAGAATTTGAAAACTTCTAACATGAACAAACAGTGGTAAAGAAAAATATTGCCATTATTGTGTCTCTAGCAATGTCATATCAAGAGATTCAGAACATCTTTGTGGAAGATTTAACAAGCCACACTATTGAAAAAAGTAAAAAACTCCAGCTTAATATGTGGTCATTCTCTATGACTATTCGTCCAAATTCAGCAGACATTTACTATCCGACGAATTAAAAGATAAAATGAAAACATTTTATGGAAAAGACGATGTCAGCCGCATAATGCCTAGACTACAAAATTTTATCACTGTTAGAGATGGGAATGATCACCAACAAATTCGGAAGCTACTTATGTTGTCAACACTTAGAGACTCATATTTGACCCTAGCGCCATCTTTAAAAAGCTTTTTTAATATATTAAGTTTAAAATTAATTATAAGAACGTTTAATTACTTTTTTTCAAAAGATTAACTAATCACCTATCAAACAAAAAATGTTTGTTGAAATCGGTATAGCCGTTCTTGAGCAATTTAATTTCAAAGTTTCCTCGGATTTTCAAAATTTTCATTTCTCATGCTTGTTGGAGTGCCCCTATGCTCAAACTACGCACCTTACAAAAATTCTAAAATAACCTGTATTTTTGGTTTGTCCATACTACTTATATGACAAGTTTCAGGAAAATCAAAAATGGTCAAGTTCAAATTTCGACTTTTTTACCTGTAGAGATCAGGTTTTTCATATTTGGTTGGACTTTAAGTGAATCATTTTTTTAGCTTCTACCAAAGAATACCACGATCAATTCTCAAGCATACTGTTATCAGTTGGACAATCTTAATGATTCACATAACAGAAAAGGTCGGAATTGATCATATGAAAAAGTTGAAAAAAAAATTTGCAGCTTGGATGGGATGTACTACCACACCATATTCTCTAGATCTGGCTACTTCTGATTATTATTCATTCCTGTCTCTACAAAAAATTTTGGACTGTAAAACTTCAAATGAGGTCAAAAATCACTTGGCTCAGTTTCTTGATAGTAAAGATCAGAAGTTTTTTGAACGTGAAATCATGAGACTACTATCGAAATGGCAAAAAATATTGAATCAGAGTGGACAATATGTAAACGAATAAAATATTTAATCACTATAAGTAATTATCTTTCTTTTTCCTAAAAAAACGAACTTACTTACGAACAACCCAAATAATGAATATTGATTACAATTTAGATTAATTTTATAATTTCATGTACACACTATACAATTCAGTAATCGCGCTGTAATCGCCAAAAGCTTTCTACAACAAACATTTTTTAACTTTGGTCCAGTATGTGTTCGGATTTGGTTATGGCAGGCGATAATTTTAAAATATTCTTATGAATCTAATGCTTGTCGCCAAAACGGTTGTATTGGCCATTAGGGATTTATGGCATAGTGAGAAGAGAGATAAGAAGAGCAAAGTTTTAAAATTTATAGGGATAAATAATTTAGGTACTGGTTTTTATTAATAGAATTAGCAAGATACCTATGGATAGTAATAATGCTTTTAAAAAATCTGAAGATAGGAACAAACAAATAAATTGTGGTTCCTAATGATGATGTGCATTACCGTATTAACAGGAGACCTAGGACTTTGCGAATGTCTAAAATTTTTACAAGTACAATTTTCTCTGAATGTATTTGTGCTAAAGATTAACTGTTAATGCAATTTTATTTCAGCTTCGCGAAGACGAAAATAAGAAATACCGTTTAGAAACAACGAAATTAGTAAAATCCGGCGAGATTTTGATGAAGAAATTAATGAATGTTGAACAAAATAAAAGCGCTTTGGATCAAGAACTTTTAAAACTAAAGTAAGTGGATTTGTTTGATTATTTCTAGTGTGTATAACGTTGTAGAGGCCAACGGAATCAAAACTCTTAATCGAAACAAAATTTTGATCGATTTAAAATGGATGACGTGAAAAAAATAATGTCCTACAGTTCCACGAGAATAATTGGTTCAATAAAGAAAATGGACATATTTCAAATTTTACTTTTATTAATTTTAATATAACAATTTTAGAAGATTAAAATGTGTCTTGCTTCGTTCTAGTGAGATGTCGGTCGTAATTTCGTAAAAGACCGAAGTTAAACTTCAATTAAATTTAACCTTTTTGAAGTGAAAACTTCTTTAGCCGCGATATGAAATTTTGTATGGAGTAAAATTTGTATATTCGCGTCATCAATTTTAATATGAATTTTTGAAGAACAAAAATATATTTTTTAAATCATTTCTATCTATCTATATTTTTTAAATTAAATCTATCTATAATTTGTTAACGTTTCAAACTTCGTTGTAGATATCGTGCTCGACTGATGTTCTGTAGGTCGTGAGTTCAATTCCTGGTGTGGTACATAATTTTTTATTGTTTTGTTTTTAATTTTTATTAAATACCATTAAAATAATTTTTTTTATTCATGAATTCATAAAAATAATAAAAATTTTTTCATACGAATTTTAAAAAATTGATCTATAACGCAGTTTTTTAAAGTTATATTGCCACTGTCTTCTGCAATTTGCATTCGAGTCATCATGCTAAATAAATATTGAATATATATAGAATTGAAAGTATGTCTGTTTGTCCTTTATGCATTAACACATTAATCATCATGAAAATTTGGGAAGTTGTTGTGTACACTTAATTTGCTTTTTATTTAACTATCCTTTTAAACGGTAGTTTGCTTTGATCAATGTTTTTTGTTGAACATAATTTTTATGAAATTAAAAATAACGTAAGAAAGATAGTATAACCTGAAACAATTACATTTGTATATCAAAATTTTATGTATTGGAATTCAACGCATGTTACAAACTTTATCATCTTCACCAAATATGTTGTCAATTTGGAATTGTATATAATACATGTTTCTAAAATTAAGTGAAGACTTAATACTTGTAGCTTGATACTTAATAACATCGATTATATCGATTTAAAGCTCACAATTACGAGACGGAAATTGCATAAATTCTATACAAAGAAGCATAGCTTATGTATGATTAAACATGGATGGCAATCATGATAAATAAAATAATTAAAAATGGTGGCACTTTGCCGATAGTGATTTGCAAACGGCAACAATTCGCATTAATACCAATGAATTTGCTTAGCTATCCGCAGGAAGATTTGTAAACTTTAAACTTGTTGATTTATGGGTGTGACAACCACGCGTACTTTAGTCCCTGCTATTGGCATATGAGTTATCTTGAGATATCGTATACCACTGGCAATAACAATGCAATCTCATTAGCCAAAGTGATATCTTAGGGGTGCTGGCGGATGAAGTATTTTCAATCAACGATACCATCCTTTACTCTAAGTTATGGAATATTCTTTGATGATACGCTATTTTTTTTTAAAATAAAATGTGTTTGGTAGTAGAAATTACAAGGTGTGTCACAACAACACATAAATAAGTTAAAACACTTAAACATGCTCATGTTAAAACACTTTTAAGAACAAGGTCCCGAACAACATGCTTTCTAAGGTGTAGATAGACGCAAATTTTTATATGATATGTTTCGATTATTTTAAATATAAAAATGTATATAATAGTTGCATAGATGTGGAACCCAGAATAATTTTAATGATTTTATTTTAAACATTCTGAAATTTTAATTTGCAATGCTACAATAATTGGAAGATACAAAAAACACAGCTATTTCACAGATTTACGTTTTCACTTCTGTCGGCAGTCCTTAACACTGCCTTCTTTTTTTTTTTTAAATAGTTCCATCCTTACTTTAAAATATTTATATGAAATTTACAAAGAGGCATTAATTCGTGTTCTTGAGATATTTCTAAAGATTTTTAGTCGGACTAAAATTCTAATTGTTTATTATTTTTTCGAACAATTTTTATCAACAAAAAATTTTAACCATTGAAGTTCCAAAAAATGATGAAAAATTCGAATTTTAGTCGGACTAAAAATGTTTAAAATTAAATATCTCAAGAACACCAATTTACGCCTCTTTGTAAATTTCATATGTTTTAAAGTAAAGATAGAACTGTTTTAGAAAAAAAAATAAATTAAATTCCAATTGATCTTCGACCCTAGCGCCATCTTTAAAAAAGTTTTTTTAATATTTTAATTTAAAATTAATTACGAATACAATTAATTAATTTTTTTTTCAAACGATTAACTATTCATCTATCAAACAAAAAAAAGTTTGATGAAATCGGTTAGCCGTTCTCGAGCAATTTAATTTCAAAATATGGAGGGGCTGAAATCTCACAGCTCTGAGATATCAAGACTTCGGTCTGGGTAAAGGATTTTGATATAGTTTTCGGCAAAAAACTTTTATGAGGACATGGATTTTAGTTTTGGGCAGCGATGTATATCAAACATAACTCTTTGTTAAAGTACAAGTATTTTTTATCTCTGTTTAAAAATTTATTACAAAACTAACACGAAACATCAATACGTTGCCGGAAAATTATAATCAAAATTCCAAAAATATTGTTAAATTAAATAAAATCAAACTTTTTCAAAATTCCAAAAATTAGAATAAAATCAAATATTTAAATTTTTTCTAAATTTCAATAATATTTCAAAAATTCTTAAAAATTCAAACATTTTTCAAAATTCTAAAAATATTGCAAAAATTATTACAAAATCAAATATTGAAAATTTTTTCCAAATTCCAAAAATCATAATAATATCAAAAATAAAAAATTTGTCAAAATTCTAAATATATTCCGAAAATTCTTACAAAATCAAAAATTAAAACTTTTGCCGAAATTCTAAAAATATTGCAAAAATTATTACAAAATCAATAATACAAACTTTTTCAAAATTCCAAAAATATTTCAAAAACTATAACAAATTCAAAAATTTCCATGTCCAATTTCATTTTAAATTACATTTACGTCATAAAAACAGCTTCATTTTCTTTTTCCAAAAAATTGGCTAAAAAAATAAATGAAATCATTTTTTGACACACTTGTTATTATTTTTTGACAAACTTAAAATGCCATAATTCTCTATAATAGTAATAAAATATCATGTCATACAAACTATTAATTTTATTTTTTTCTAAAAAAATTGGGTAAAAAATAAATAAAAACCTTTCTTTTGACACACTTGACAACATTTTTTGACAAACTTATAATGCCATAATTGTCAATAATAATAATAAAATTTCATTTCAAAAAAACAGTTTTATTTTTTTCTTAAAAATTGGGTACAAAACTAAATAAAAATCTTTTGAAACACTTGACAACATTTTTTTGACAAACTTATAATGCCATAATTCTCAATAATAATAATAAAATTTCATTTCAAAGAAATAATTAATTTTAATTTTTTTCCAAAAAATTGGGTAAAAAAATAAATAAAAATCTTTCTTTTGACATACTTGACAACATTTTTTTGACAAAATTATAATGCCATAATTCTCAATAATAATAATAAAACTTCACTTCAAACAAACAATTAATTTTATTTTTTTTCCAAAAAATTAGATAAAAAATAAATAAAAATCTTTCTTTTGACACACTTGACAACATTTTTTTGACAAACTTATAATGCCATAATTCTCAATAATAATAAAATAAAACTTCATTTCAAACAAACAATTAGTTTTATGTTTTTTCCAAAAAATTAGGTAAAAAATAAATAAAAATCTTTCTTTTGACACACTTGACAACATTTTTTTGACAAACTTATAATGCAATAATCTAGTTTTTGATCTCATATACCAATCCCGACCATCAAGATTTTTCCAAATTTAATGTTCCTACTCGTAACCACTTAAAATGAACGTTTTTTAAGCCATAAATATGAAGATTTGCTATTTTTGACACACATAATGATTTTTTTGACACACTTCCGGTACAGTTATCGAACACAGCGTCCTTTCGGACCTGTCCCTTGTGAATGCCTATTTTTAGAAAAAAAAATTTTTGAAATCCGTCCAGCGGTTTTCCCTGCAGCGTAGGTAATGACGGACGGCCGGCCGGCCGGCCGGCAGACAGACATACATTTTTTTTTTTTTGCTTTTTTAGAATCAGTAGGTCATAAAACGTCGAGAAATGCCAAAAAAAGTGGGGGTAAGAATTTCACTTTGAGCTCATGAATGTAATACTTAGGTCTTTTAGACCGAAGTAAGTTACACCAGATTGGCAGAATTTTCTTTTTTCATGCATGTTGGGGTGCCCCCTAACCCTATGCTCAAACTATGCACTTTAAAAAATTTGTAAAATATTTTGTGTTTTTTATTTTGTCTATACAATTTATATGCCAAGTTTCAGAAAAATCAACAATAGTCAAGTTCAAATTTCGACTTTTTCACCTGCGTGTAACCGTAGATCACGTTTTTCATCTATATAGTTGTATTGCAAAATGAATAGACCATGCTTAATACCAAGTAAAAAACATTCTTATATTTTAGATCATACTTGTTAACGTTTGAAAAAGAACGTGATGCATCTGTAAAAAAATTTGAAATGATGCGCAAAGATACAGAAAAATTAATTCGTGAACGAGACCTAGTCAGAAAAGATTTAATGAAAGCGAACCATGCAATTGCTGACCAACAAGAACAAGTTGTGTTACACGAACAACACATCAAAACACTGGATAATGAGATAAGTTCACATTTAGCACTGCAACAAAAACTACGAGCAACAATATTGAAAGTTGAAAAAGAGCGAGATCGTAATGCGGAAGAAAATCAAATACTAGCGGACAAACTAGAATTAGCTTCTGATGATCTTAAAACAAAAATAATTCAAATTGAGGAACAACAAGAAAAAATCAAAGAACTAACCAAAAGTGTTTCACAATTCCAACATATGTTCGAAACCGCTAGGTCAGAGAGAAATGCCACGCAGAGGGAATTGTTAGAATGTGATGAAGATCGTGTTGATTTAAAAGAGAGATTGAGAGTAAGTTTATATACGTTTTTAAAACTTAACAAGTTCTTACTTAACTTTACTATAGATCTCCACCAGACAAATTGAGCAGTTTAAAGAAGATATAGCAACAAAAGAAGCTGAGCTTTTGACAGCTCAAAAAGCGATTGATAAGCTAGAACGTGAAAAACAAACCCTAAAACTTGAAAACCAGCAGCTTTTGGTAAACTTACAGCATACAAAATCGGAATTAAGTGAAATGAAACGGGAAAATGAACGACTGAATAAAACATTATCGGTTAGTAATATTTTGATTGTGTTTATTCAAAATATTGATTGGTAACGCATAATCAATCTGCTTTGTAGGACGACGAAGTTCGGCTAATGAAACTGCGCCAAGAATTAGATACAGCACTTAATGAAAAAGATTTAATCGGAACACAAATGATACGTAGAAATGATGAAATTGGGCTTTTAAACGAAAAGCTTCATATAATTCAAATGGCTCTTGATCGAGGTTTTTTAATACAATTTATTTATTCAAAATTTTAAGAATTTTCTTAATATCCATTTTGTAATTTAGGTGAAAGTCAATACAATAAGCGGCTAGATGATATTCGGTTGTTAAAAATTGAGATCGCTAATTTACGTTCTCAAAGAAATGTCCTTACGAGAGGCTTGGCTAATACTGCGGATATGAGACAAGAGGTTTTACAATTACATCGGGTTGTTACAAACGAAATAGTAAAATCAAAGGCACTGGAGCAAGAAATGGCAACGCCTATGAATATTCACAGGTATACAAATTGTTGTAAGTTCATTTAAGAACATAATTAATTTATTGCGCTTTCTAGATGGAGAAAATTGGAAGGAAAAGATCCGGATAAACTGGATTTGATTTTTAAAACTCAAACATTACAGAAGTATAAATTACATATTTTATTGTATATTTTTTTATTTACATAGATATTAAAAGACATCATATTATGGTCATGTTTACACTCGGCATATGTATGTCAAATTTCCGTTAGAACTATATTACAAATATATGACCTTCGTGTGATGTCAATTTAGGGTAATGTGTTCAGTTCACTTAGTTGATTATATCTGATGTCAATCTTATTTTCATCCATTTTGTGACACCCACTAACAGTGGATGTTAGTTTAACCAAAACAATCAAATCACATTTTCATTATAAATACATAAATGTATATATTTTGAATTTCCAGGCGCTTAATAGCTTTAACAGCTCAAGCTACTGACCGTGAAAGCTATTTTCAACAATCCCACAAGCTCTTTGCCTTACTTAAGGAACTACAAAAAAAACTGCCCGATTATAAATTAAAAGAACGATTGGCATCAACTAAAAGTGCATTAGCAACAAAAAATAAAAAATTAAAAGCTTTGGCAGCTGAAGTAAAAGCAAAGGAAATTGACTGCGTCGCTCAAGATTGTACAATTGAAGGGCTGAAAAAGTCTTTAATCGAAATTAAAAAGAAGAATCAACTACAGGAAAAACAAAGTTGTGGTATACGAACAGCACACTAGCAGAAAACAGCTATGAAATTGCGCTATTTGTAATCGATTTGTTCTTCTAGTGAAATATGAAATAAATTGAAATAATGTAAATCACTTTTTTTTTATTAATTAGTTAGACATGTTTAGCCGTTTAGCCCACTAAATATGAAATATTCATTATTCAGACTCTTTGAATATCCGAAGATACCATGTCAACTATAAAAGAAGGAGATGAGGAAAATGGAAGGAAAGAGGATATAGGGACAACTATACTAATTGTTTTAAATGACGATGTACATTTTCTTTAAATGATTGAGGGGAAAATTCATCGGGAAATACAGAGGAAGGCATTGAGTTCCACAATTTGGCCACTCTATTAAAATAGTCGTTCTGGAAGGACACAGTTCTACAAATAGGGATTTGTACAACAAATGTATGAGATAACTCGGCAGCTCTTGTTTGTCGATTATACTGCGCACATGGTGGAAGGATGTTTTGAATTTCCTCAGAGGAGAATTCGCTAAAGTTATATAATTGGGCTATTATTTTGAAAACGTACATCGAAAAAAAAACAACTATTTTTTAAAAATCTGAAATTTTGATATTTTGTTGGTATTGACGAAAGTAAAAAAGTGATTTCTGCTTTTATTTTTTGAGTACTCTGAATCGGAGTTATGCGCGGTTGAATTTTGAGGCTTTTTCACGTAGTTTTTGGTAATGGTGGCAATGTTTTGTGAATAGATGCCACAAATTTCATCCGACTTAAGTATATTTTTGCAAATAAAAAGGAAAATAATTGAATAATTGAAATAAGTAAGTTTAAAATTAATAACTTTTCTCTTTTCCGCTAGGCGGCGCGTAAAACCTTGGTTTACTTCAAAGCTCATATCTCAAAAAGTAGGCTTTTTTTTTTGTTTTTCACAAATTTTAAAGTAAACATATGCAGCTATGAAATTGAGAAATAAAAAGTCAGCAATTCAATATGGATTTTTTCTTACGATTTTTTAAAGTTTGGTATATGAAAAATTCACATGTGTTTTTTTATTAAGTTAATAATCCTGTACTAAATGTGGATCTAATAAATTAAACATTTCATATTTTAACACCTGCAATAAATTTGAACCATTTTCTGTGTATTTCTGATTGAGAAACAGGTTTTTATTCAGAATAAGAATTGGAGATCCCAATGATCGAAGATTTTGTTATAATTTCAACATCACCAACACTAACATTAGAAAAAAACATTAAAAAAATATTTTTTCTATAAACATTATAATTTAATCAATATTATAAATAAATACATTAAAAAATTAATTTATATATTTTTTTTTGCCTTTAAATTGAAATATTTATGATCATCAGAAAAAGAAAACATTTTGGCCATTATTTTATCGGGTGTAGTGTTATCCGGTAAAAAACAGTGGAATCCTTGAGTTCCGCTTATGGTTTTAAAGTCCGAAAACCGTTTTAAACCCGAAAGAAATTGTTCCTGTAGTTCGATATCTTCTGAAGACACATATGAAAACTTCATAACGTGGTTTTTTTTTTTCGACCAAATTTCCGCCCATTCAAACAATTCTCCTTGCTGTTGATATTTTTTCTCCTCTAAGCCAAGCTCTCCGGGCTTCTCTTTTAAGCGTTCCTCCAATCCCATCGGATGGACCCTTTCCGTGGGCAGTTGCAAAGAAATGCCATTCTGCAGGTATTTTAAAATCATCAATATGTTTGCAGAGATTTATGAAATTCTTCTTATTTTTATATTGAGCTGCTGAACCATCAGTAAAATAAAAATTTTTTTTGATACTTGGATATATTTCTTGCTGTTTTTCAATGAATTCAATACACCTTTCCGACTTATTGCCGATGTGACACTTGCAATTTTTTTATAACTTCCCGAGCAGAAATTACTTAGGGAAAACCTTAATACAGTCAGGGCGTGATCAGGGCCTGATCAGATCTACAAGGGCAATCCCTATTAGGGCACTCTGATTTGGGCCTGTTCCGGGCCTGATTTAGAATACCCTTTTAGGGTTAAACTTATTTGAATATATCCGGCCCTGATCAGGTTTTTCGTATTGGACCCCTAGCTGAAATTTCAATTTGTTAAAATTCACTAGAGCATTATCCTTTTTAGAAATATATAGTTAAAATCGTTTCATGTATGTTTTAGTTATCGCTTCTCGGCTGAAAGACTATAATAATAGTGGTTAAGGTGGTATGTATGTTTTAATTCTTTCCATTGTAATTTTTTATTTTAATTTGATTAATTTATGTATATAATATATAAATATATATCAGGGTCTAGTCCGGCTATCCCAATCAGGGCCTGATCCGATTATCCCAATCAGGGTCTGATCCGGTAATCCCAATCAGGACCTGATAGGGCAAAAGCGTTACACCATGATCAGGGCCCAATCAGGATGCCCTACCGATGCCTGATCCGAAATAGGGTAAACCTGATCAGGGCCTTACTTGAGCCCTGACAAATTTCTGCTCGGGTTCTTGTTGTAATATGTTTTTGTTTGATAGGAGATTCGGCTAACCTTCCAAGAACATTGTTAATATCTTCTAAAATGTCATTAAGTAGTTCAGGAACTGGTGGAGATATAGTATCAACCGAAACTGGTGATGGATCTAAAGATACTGGAGGTATTTGAATATTTTCGTTCGTTGGAACATTTTCAACATCCTGATTTATAGAAATAATTTCACTATCGATAGTTTCCGAACATGAAAGCTGCTGTATAGAAAATATTAGTTGCATTTGCATATGAATTTTTATTCATTTTAATAAAATAATTAAATTTACCTTATTTTTATAGATATAAGTGCGACATGTTTCACATATAAACTGGTGATCACGCAAAGTAAAATTTAGGGTCGCAGCTTTTTGAATAACAGCTGGTGTGACCAGTTTCACATTTTTTGATGTCCGCTGGTGATTTTTGAGACCGTACAAGTTACAGCACAATTTGAGAGGCATTTCTATTATTATCTTTTCTAAACGTTATGTCTTCTAAATATTTTGGAATATAATTGATTATAAGGCAACCCAATCAATATATATATATATATATATATATATATATATATATATATATATATATATATATATATATATATATATATATATATATATATATATATATATATATACCCTTGAAATAGTTTTGACATAGGTAGAATCAGGTAAAATTAGGTAGGTACAATTTAATATATTTTGATTGGATGCAAGTATGATTTGGTCAAAAACCGTTGGTGGGCGTCATTAGAAATTTTAAATGTTAAAATTATGAGTCTCTAATGAGATTTTAATTAGTAAAAAGGGGCTGAATAGACATTTTTTAAAATGAATAAACATTTTACACACCCTTTTAATAATTTAAATTCCTTTATTTTACCACTTAACTTAAATTAATTTTTAATAAGTTTTTAACCATTTAACCGCACAGAAAATGGTTCAAATTTATTGCAGGTGTTAAAATATGAAATGTTTAATTTATTAGATCCACATTTAGTACAGGATTATTAACTTAATAAAAAAACACATGTGAATTTTTCATATACCAAACTTTAAAAAATCGTAAGAAAAAATCCATATTGAATTGCTGACTTTTTATTTCTCAATTTCATAGCTGCATATGTTTACTTTAAAATTTGTGAAAAACAAAAAAAAAAGCCTACTTTTTGAGATATGAGCTTTGAAGTAAACCAAGGTTTTACGCGCCGCCTAGCGGAAAAGAGAAAAGTTATTAATTTTAAACTTACTTATTTCAATTATTCAATTATTTTCCTTTTTATTTGCAAAAATATACTTAAGTCGGATGAAATTTGTGGCACCTATTCACAAAACATTGCCACCATTACCAAAAACTACGTGAAAAAGCCTCAAAATTCAACCGCGCATAACTCCGATTCAGAGTACTCAAAAAATAAAAGCAGAAATCACTTTTTTCCTTTCGTCAATGCCAACAATATATCAAAATTTCAGATTTTTTAAAAATCAAAAATTTAAAAATCAACAAAAAATGTACGTTTTCAAAATAATAGCCCATTTATAGTATATTGACAATTCAGCCACATTTCTTCTGTGCTGCAGCGACTCAAGCTGGTCCGTTAGTTTGGTATTACCACTCAACCGTATTGCTTTTCTCTGTACAGAGTCTAGACATTTTATTGTTGACTGACAAGCACCTCCCCAAACATGACAGTAGTATTCCATACATGGACGAATAAAGAACTTGAAGATTAGCAAAATTTGATCGGGATTGAAATACTTTTTACATCGACTCAAGAATCCTAATTTTTGCATTGCAGATTTAGCGAGGTTGAACACATGCTTATTCCATTTCAGGTTATTTTGAATATCCACTCCAAGAAATCTAGCTGATTCAACCTCACGCAGTTCCTCATGGTTTATCTTAATAGGGAAATTTTTGATGTCGCTCTATTCGTGAAAGACGGCAATGTTTGGTTTTGGTAGGATTAAATGATACAAGATTACGATCACCCCATTCCATTATACGATCCAGGTCTTTGTTGATAAAATCAATTAGCAGCTCTCTATCAGTGGTAACTGCAGTATGAGATCGAAATTTGGGAGATGCATCTGATGCATGGAATGAGCTGTCATCAGCAAAACTATGTATTGGGTGCACTTTGGAAATAAGTAAATCATTAATGTATAGAAAACAAGGTTGGTGAGAGTACAGAACCAACTTAGGCGTTTTTGATAGTCGAATATGTTCCAAAACGAGGTCTCCTTATTCACTGCATGAAAACCTGGGGTTTATTATGGTTAACAAACATTTGTTGCTTGTGCTTTCCTCTCTGCCTCACAACCGCATTAAATTAACCATTTCCTAGAGGCTCATTTAAAAACGTAATTCCTTGATCCTCATTAACATGGACTCAACGCTGCGGTGCTGAAAGCGAGAAATTTTATTTATTTATAGATTAAAATTTAAAAGAATTTATTTTTGAATTAATTTTTAGTTATTAAGTTATTTTTTTTGAATTGGAAAAAGTAAAGCTGATATAAAAAGCAGGTTGGCACAAGGAAGAAAAGCCTTTTTTAATAAACAAAACCTCTTTACATCCAAGATAAACCTATCATTCAGAAAAAGACTATTAAAACTTTACGTCTGGAGCACGGCTCTTTATGGTTGTGAAACTTGGACTGTTGGAGTGGAAGAAAAAAAGAAGATAGAAAGAAGCTTTCGAGTTATGGTGCTTCAGACGTATGTTTAAACTAAAATGGACAAACAGGGTAACAAATGATGAAGTATTGGGTCTGGCGAGCGAAGAAAGGACAATCTGGCAAGTGTTAAAAAACAGAAGATGCAGATTTGTTGGGCATATCCTACGACAACCTAGCTTAACAAATACGGTGTTGGAGGGTATGATAGAAGAAAAGAATGCCAGAGGAAGGCCTAGACTCCAGTATTTCAATCAAATAATGGTAGATGTAGGATGCCAGTCTTTATATCAAGTAAAAGCAATGGCTCAAGAAAGAAACCAGTGGAAAGTTGCTTCAAACCAGCCTGTTGGCTGAAAATACAAAAAAAAGCTATTTTTTGAATTAGGTTTATTTTTAATATAATTATAATTTGTACTATAATCTTTTATTTATTTGTACATATGAGTTAAACCGAATTTTAAAGCACCAAAAAATAAAAATAAAAATTTAGCATTTTTGAGATTTCAGTTGTGTGTTTTGAGTTTGACAAATTAACGTTCAGGCAACGTTCAAGTAACGTCAGGTTTTACTTATACAAACTAAGGCTTATTATACATTCGAAAGTGGCTTTAACTAATTTAAAGACTGCCATTGATTAAAACACTGGGAATTGGGATAATGACTGTAAAATTATCCGAAATGTAACCATGCTGCCTATATTGTTCATAATACAGCCAAGTTCACTATCATTGTACATTTTGTATTTGTTGTGTTTTTAGTTAGATACACTGCCATTAAATGAAGCTTCATTTAGTGCACTTCCTTCAGGAATAGACGAAATTAAAGCCGCGATGCAGTAACAAAAATATTAACCACTTGCACAGAATGCAGTTATCAGTATGGAACACAAAACATAACCTTCTTTTAAAAATGGTCATGCCAAAAACAAAGTTCAATGAAAGAAATGCACATGCATTGAGTTTGGAGGAAACCAAAGCATCTGTAGCCCATACAATGGATTCCAAAAAAGGTTCAAAACTCCATCTAAGAAGCAAAAAGTTGACACACAGGGTAAGAAACAAAAACAACTGTCGGGAATGAAATGAAAATAGTCTGGCTGTGTAAGAAAATAAAGAAGCAGAACAAAATTTGTTGACTCTATGTGTATATGTGTATGTATATATAAGTGAGAATGGTGAAAATATTTTGAAAACATTGGGAGAAAGGGCCTGTGCTTGATTAGTGTAAATCAGGTATTATCTGGAAAAACTGCTGCAATTATTAGATTTTCTTCTCTTGTAAACAAAAGCTAATTAAAGAAAATTTGATCGCTTTTTTATAGTTCGAATGTTCATCTCGTTTTTCTTTTTAATTATACGTTTCATCACACACAAATTTAAAGTTTTCCCATATCATCTCAATATAAAATACTAGTCAAAACATTTCTATATACGATCTCTATGTGAGTGAGACGGGGGTAAGAATAAGTTTTAGGCATGATGCTGCTGATTTCATCTGAGCACTGTTGATGATGATATTTGTAAAAAACAACGAGGTCAGCAACGATGTTGTAAGGAATCATGTTTTGATGTCAAATATCGATCACCCAAAATTAGTATAGCCCGCTTTTGATCAGAGTTCAAGAGGGCCAAGATGGAAACAGAAGCAGCATCCCAAACTTGACAACAGTACTCCACACACGGTCGAATATAGGACTTATAAACAAGGAGCAATTGATATGGAGTGAAAAATTTTTGGCATCTATTTAGGAGGCCAAGTTTTCTAGACGTGCTTTTTGCCATCGCCATTACATGATCGTTCCAGAGTAGGTCATTTGAAACTGTGACACCCAAAAAACGTATGGTTTTACATTCACATATTGGTTCATCCCACATACTGAATAAAATATCTTTGGGGATCTTGGTCTTTGATCTGGAAACAATCAACAGCTGTGTTTTGGTAGAGTTGAAATTGACCAGGTTTTGGTCACCCCAATCCGCAACTTTTTTAAGGTCTTTATTCACGTTTATGGCAGCGTCTCTCCGGGTGGGATTAATTCGTTCGTGCATTTTACCTTTAGAAGGAAGGGGCTCGAACGACTTGTACAGAGTACTACCATCTGCAAAATTATTTATTGGGTTGCTGGTGATTTTCAGCAATTCATTGATATAAATCAAAAATAGGCTTGGGGACAATACTAAGCCTAGGGGTACACCAATGTAATTAGTTTAGACTCAGACGAAAATCCGTCTAAAGAGACCGAAATGTATCGGTTGGATAGAAAATTTTGAATCAGCTTTACAACATTGGGATGAAAACCATACGGAACGAGCTTGTTGATTAAGTTGGCATGACAGACTCGATCCAATGCCTTGGAGATGTGAAAGCGATAACGTATGTTTCACCACCTTTATCAAGTATGCTGTGTTCCAATCCAACAATATGCTACATAGTTTAATAGATCGGTAGTTGATCTTTTGTTTCGAAACCCTGTTATTAAATGATTTACTTCCAGAAATTTTGAAATGTGTGTATTTATATAATACTTGTAGACTTTGGATAGGGCCGATAGTAAAGCTATTGGCTTATAAGTTGTGATATCAGATTTTGGTCCCTTTTTGGGGACAGACTGGACATTTGCCAACTTCCAGCTCGAGGGGAATATACCAGATTTCTAGGATTGGTAGATTTTCTTCTACAAAGTTGGTGCAAGTTCTTTGGAAAAGGTTTTTAAAATAATGGGTGGAATGTTGTCAATTCCTGAGGCTTTGTTGATGTTTAACCCCTTTAAAAGTTTAGCGACTATTTTGGGTTTGAAGTGCAGTTCATTCATATTAACTCCTGAAGACTGGATTTGCGGTATTTCTTTAGGAGTTTCCAAAAGCGGTATACGACGGAGCGCTGCCTAGTTAAGTCTGGGAGTGCTGCCGTTGACTAATTAAAGTTCTCTGCCAGCACCATAAGATATCATCTTGGCTAATGATATCTCTTGCCATTGCCAGTGGTATGTGATATCTTACGCTAACTCATATGTCAATGGCAAGGACCAACATTGATCATAATCGATCAAAATCAACCCCTCCTGCGGAATTGTTTTAGTTATCGGCAGCGATGCATATCAAACATAAAACTTTGTAAAAGTACAAGTATTTTATCTCTGTTTAGAAATTAATTGCAAAACTAACACGAAACATCAATTCGTCGCCGGAAAATTATAACATATCATATTTTTTT
Organism: Diogma glabrata; assembly: GCA_963693315.1. Lineage (NCBI taxonomy): Eukaryota > Metazoa > Arthropoda > Insecta > Diptera > Cylindrotomidae > Diogma > Diogma glabrata. The sequence continues at coordinate 215,394,183 of OY856187.1, forward strand.
TTTAAATAAAAAATGTTGTGTTATAGGGTTTAGAATACGTGTCACAACAACACATAAATACCTTTTAAGACCTAGGTCCCACAACAACTTGCGTTCTAAGGTATTGATGAACGCTTATTTTAAACCTCTGCGGATTGAAGCCACCTGAGACTATGGATTACGGCAAACTATTCCATTTGTATGCAGTTCGGACAAAGAAGTCTTTCTGCGATCTGCCAGTATGACAGCGTGGGATCTCGACCATATAGGACTTATAAACTCCATATAGGACTTATAAACATAGACCAATTGGTATAGAGTGAAAATTTTTTTGCATCTATTTAGGAGGCCGAGTTTTTTATACGCGCTTTTTGCCATCGCCATTACATGATCGTTCCAGAGTAGGTCATTTGAAACTGTGACACCCAAAAAACGTATGGTTTTACATTCACATATTGGTTCATCCCACATACTGAATAAAATATCTTTGGGGATCTTGGTCTTTGATCTGGAAACAATCAACAGCTGTGTTTTGGTAGAGTTGAAATTGACCAGGTTTTGGTCACCCCAATCCGCGACTTTTTTAAGGTCTTTATTCACGTTTATGGCAGCGTCTCTCCGGGTGGGATTAATTCGTTCGTGCATTTTACCTTTTGAAGGAATGGGCTCGAACGACTTGTGCAGAGTACTATCATCTGCAAAACTATTTATTGGGTTGCTGGTGATTTTCATCATTTCGTTGATATAAATCAAAAATAGGGTTGGGGACAATACTGAGCCTTGGGGTACACTAGCGTTAATACGTTTAGACTCAGACGAAAATCCGTCTAAAGAGACCGAAATGTATCGGTTGGATAGAAAATTTTGAATCAGCTTTACAACATTGGGATGAAAACCATACGGAACGAGCTTGTTGATTAAGTTGGCATGCCAGACTCGATCGAATGCCTTGGAGATGTGAAAGCGATAACGTATGTTTCACCACCTTTATTAAGTTTGCTGTTCCAACAATGCGCTACATAGTTTAATAGATCGGTAGTTGATCTTTTGTTTCGAAAACCGTATTAGCTGTCGGCTATTAGATGATTTACTTCCAGAAATTTTGAAATGTGTGTATTAATATAATGCTCGTAGACTTTGGATAGGACTGAGGAGGCTTTGTTGATGTTTAACCCCTTTAAAGGTTTAGCGACTATTTTGGGTTTGAAGTGGAGTTCACTCATATTAACGCCTGAAGACTGGATTTGGGGTATTTCTTTAGGAGTTTCAAAAACAGTGGAGTTAAATTATTAACATAATTTAGTGAAAAGATGATACACTCAGCAAACTACTGAAAAACCTCTCCATTTAGCGTTTCGCGAAAATATTACAAATCACGAATTCATATATCTTTCAAAATTCCAAAAATATCAAATAAAATCAAACTTTTTACGAAATTCTAAAAATTATTACAAAATCAAAGATTAAAACTTTTTTCAAAAATGCTAAAAATATTGCAAAAATTATAACAAAATCAAAAATTGAAACTTTTTTCAAAATTCCAAAAATATTCCAAAAATTAGAATAAAATCAAATAATTAAACTTTTTTATATAATATAAATAATATTCCAAAAGTTCAAAAATTCAAACTTTTTCCAAAATTCTAAAAATATTGCAGAAATTATAACAATATCAAAATTGCAACTTTTTCAAAATTCCAAAAATTATAATAAAATCAAAAATTTAAAATTTTTCAAAATTCTAAAAATATTCCAAAAATTCTTACAAAATCAAAAATTGAAACTTTTTTCAAAATTTTAAAAATATATAGTATTGTGACGATTATGGAATACGATAAAACACAACACAATAGATCATCTTTCGAGACAATACTCTTTAGAGAAAATAGTTCCACAAAAGAAATATAAAAATTAATAAATCAATAAAAGATAACAACGTAACCAAAGTAAACACGTAATAGGAAGTTTTTGTTTATCTTATAAGAAAGAAAACGCAATCTATTAGAGAATAGGTATAAATAAACAAATTAAAAAGAGTAGATCTCACACCTATGTGTCAAGATTTGAAGATCGCGTTATTATTTTTATGTTGATAAAGGAAGGAAAAAAGGTTTGTGTTCTAGAATATTGTAGGAATATCGAGGCTATTTCATGTAGTATATATAAGAGGTGTTGTTAGAGGATAAGATCAGTATAAAATTGTCAGCGATAGAATTGAGCATAAATTTAGCAGTGATATAGGCGAGTAAAAATTAACAGTGTTATAAGTAGAAAGAAAAAGATTATTGTAAGTGAACAGTTAAAAGTGATATTGTGAACAATTGTAATAGAATTATAAGTGGTGAATTATTGTTAGTACAAGAACAATTAGTAGAAGAAATATTTTATAATAAAATCTTGAACGAATAAATTTATAACATTTAGAAAATTCATTGTGTTTTACTTTCCTGATTTAGTGATCGAACTAAATAATTGTAACTCGCCTAAGAAAAGTTACAAAATTTAAAATTTACAAATGCAAAAATTCTATTTTATTCCAAAATTCTAAAAATATTGCAAAAGTTATAATAAAATCAAAAATTAAAACTTTTCCCAAAATTCTAAAAATTGCAAAAATTATTAAAAAATACAAACTTTTTTCAAAATTCCAAAAATATTTCGAAAACTATAACAAATTCAAAAATTTTCATGTTCAATTACATTTACGTCATACAAACAGCTAAATTTTTTTTCCAAAAACTTGGCTAAAAAAATAATTGAAATCATTTTTTTGACACACTTGACAATATTTTTTTGACAAACTTATAATGCAATAAAATTCTCAATAATAATAATTTCATGTTCATTACATTTCATTTCATACAAATAACTAATTTTATTTTTTTCTAAAAAAATAAATGAAAATCATTCTTTTGACACACTTGACATTATTTTTTTGACAAGCTTATAATGCAATAATCTAACATCAAGATTTCTCCACCCTCCATATTACTACTCATTACTAAGTATTGCATCCATGAGCTCAAAGTGAAATTCTTACCCCCACTTTTTTTGACATTTCTCGACGTTTTAGGACCTACTGATTCTAAAAAAGCAAAAAAAAAATGTATGTCTGACTGTCGGCCGGCCGTCCGGCCGTCATTACCTACGCTGCAGGGAAAACCGCTGGAGGGATTTTAAAATTTTTTTTTCTAAAAATAGGTATTCGCAAGGGACTGGTCGGAAAGGACGAAAAGGTCGGAAAGGACGCCGTGTTCGATAACTGTACCGGAAGTGTGTCAAAAAAATCATGTGTGTCAAAAATATCAAATTTTCATATTTTTGGCTTAAAAAACGATAATTTTAAGTGATTACGAGTAGGAACATTAAATTTGGAGAAATCTTGAAGGTAGGGATTGGTATGCGAGATCAAAAACTAGATTATTGCATTATAAGTTTGTCAAAAAAATGTTGTCAAGTGTGTCAAAAGAAAGATTTTGGAACGAAGTTCCTTATCACGCGTTGCAAAAGGAGGCTAGACGGAAAAAATTAAGACCAAAAAAGTTGTAACGACACTTTTTTTATTTTCTATCATACTATCATACTATTTTACTTTTTTTTGTTTATTTTTTTTCTTTTTTACGATAAACGAAGTTTATTAAATTTCTATTCTATTTAGTATTTTATATTTTCTTTTCAAATTTCAATTTACATTTAGTTTATGCTTTGCTTTCGGAGTCGATAGACGTATTATTTTTCTTTTTGTTTTTTGTAAATTTTATACCAAGTCGTAAACAAAGTTGTATACAACTTGGAATGCCAATTTATATACAACTTTGTAAACAACTTTGTATACAACTTTGTATACAACTTTGTATACAACTTTGAATACAACTTTGAATAAAACTTTGAATACAACTTTGAATACAATTTTGCACATAAATTTCTATACAAGTTTGCATACAACATTGTTCCCAGTGTTCCCATTGTTAATTGTATACAAAGTTGTATAATCTTCAGTAATCTTTACAAAGTTGTATAATCTTCACTAATCTTCACTAATTAATCGAAAGGAACTTCGTTCCACCCGGGTGTCCCCTGACACCTCTCTTTACTTTTTTTCTATCATACTTCTTTCCGTTTACTTTACTTTTTTTTATTAAAATTATTATTTTTATTTTAATAGTTTATTAAATTTCTATTCTATTTAGTATTTTATATTTTCTTTTCAAATTTCAATTTAGTTTATGTTTTGCTTTCCGAGTAGATAGACGTATTATTTTTCTTTGTTTTTTGTAAATTTTATACCAAGTCGTAAACAAAGTTGTATACAACTTGGAATGCCAGTTTATATACAACTTTGTAAACAACTTTGTATACAATTTTGTATACAACTTTTGTATACAGTCGTAAACAAAGTTGTATACAACTTGGAATGCCAGTTTATATACAACTTTGTTGTATAGAACTTTGTATACAACTTTTCATACAACTTTGTATACAACTCTGTATACAACTTTGTATATAACTTTGTATACAACTTTGTATACACCTTTTAATACAACTTTTTATACAACATTTAATACAACTTTGTATACAACTTTGAATACCACTTTGCATAAAACTTTGAATACAACTTTGAATACAATTTTGTACATAAATTTGTATACAAGTTTGCATACAACATTGTTCCCAGTGTTCCCATTGTTAATTGTATATTGTTAATTGTATATTGTTTTTATTAGCTCCATCCTATCATGAAATATTGCCCTATGTCGTATATTATTATGTGAAAGAATTTATTATTCAGTTTTCCATTCTTTAAAAAGAATATAAAAAAAAGAAATTTGCGTCCATCAACGTCTTAAAAAGCATTATGTTGTAGAACCTAGGTCTTAAAATGTTTTTATGTGTTGTTGTGACATATATTGTAATTTCAAATATGTCACATATTTTGAAATTGCACAAACTTTTTTGAACTTCGGTGAAAAAGATGATGAACAATGTCATTGAAGCTACAATTTTGAGTGGAAAATTCGAAGAGGAAGATGTAGTGTTGCCACGACAGACAGGCCACATATTTCAATGATCACAACAGATTCAAAGGTTTAGTTTCCAGTGCAATTCGCTTTTGCAATTACCATCAACAAAGGACACGGACAGTTACTGCAAGTATGTGGACTAGATTTGGAGAATCCGTTCTTCTCACATGTTCTACTGTATGTGACTGGTGCGTTAGGAAAACCTTCTGATTTATTCGTGTACGCATCAGACGGAAAAACAAAAAATATAGTGTACCCACAAGTACTCGAATAAATAAATAGAATTAAAACGACATTTTGATATTCGTTCCATATTAAAATAAATAAGTTGCAATCAAAATGACACAATGTAAATTGAATGTTATCTTTACGAGTTTTCTTTCTTATGAGATAGCGGCAATATGCGACCGATGTTAAATAAGCAAAACTTTTACGCTATTTGGTGTAAAAAATAAAATTTTGAGAGATTTTGTGAGTGATTAAGATCAAAGTAATTATTGTAATTCACTTGAATTTTGCAATTTGACAGCATTTTTCATTTTCTCTCAGAAAAACTTCTTTAGAACGGTTTTTGTATGTTTCGTGTCGGGTACAAATGCAATGCATGAGCACTGTGAACATTTGTGAATCTATTTTTGGATAATGTTCTATATAGAGATGAGTGATGACACACCTCTACTAATTCAACAAGTCATTTAAATTTTTTTATAGCTTACTCGAAAACTTATTTGATCGCCAATTTTTCATATATCCGAACTGATGAGCTAAAGTACTGATTATTTTTATTCATATTTTTAAAAACAAAAATTAAAAATTACGCTATCATTTCTCATTACTACTTTTTGAAATCATTGCTACTACGTCAACAAAATGTCTGTGCACAAACTTTATTTAAAAGCGTACAAAGCACGCCGGGTCCTGCTAGTGTTTTATATATTTCTGGTCAAAAACCGAAGTAATGTTTCCCATAATATGGTTCTCAAAAAAATTGGGAAACAAAATATATGAAAATCAATCTTTTGACACACTTAACGAATTTTTTTGACATACTACTAAAACAATAACCATGGTCCTGGTCTTATATACGGATGTCAATAATCCAGATTTCTCCAGATTCAAATTTACTATTCATTATCACCAGGGGCGCATACAGAAAAAGTTTTAAGGGGGGTCCAACGAATTTTTTTTAATAAAAAGTTCTGTGTAGGCATTACAGCAATACACATGTATACATTTTAAGACCTAGGTTCCACAACAACATGCGTCTTGAGGTGTTGGTGAACGTTTTTTAATCCTTTGTGAATTGTACGCCCCTGGGACTGTTGATTCGGAGTAAGCATTTCATTTGTACGATGGAGATCGGTGTGTTTCGATCGGTTGTTGATCTTTTGTTTCAAAAAACGTATTGGCTGTCAGATTTGTCTTCCAAAAATTTTTGTATGTGTGCATCAGTGATGCTAGACTTTAAAAAATAAATTTCCCGTTGCCGTATCAAAACTTCCCGATTTTTACCGTTTCTTTAAGGAAAAACTTCCCATCATGCTTTCAATTAAAAAAAATATACATATATATGGTTAGTTCTACACACGAAGGAAGAGAATGGAGCTAATTACGGCACGACATGTTTTTGGCGTATAAGTTCTGGCAAGTAGTTTTAGTTAAAGTTGATGACGTTGTTTCAACTTTTCTGAATGTGACCAGTCAAAAAAAAAAAAAAAAAATACAAGAGTCACAATAAAAAAAAATCCTGACTCCTAAATTAACTTAAAATTATCTCAATATTATCTCAAAATACGAAATAAACATTTGTTTAAGTCAAAATTCCAAATATTTAAGTCACTTTGAGACCAGGGGACTGAGAATTTATCAATTTATCAGTATTTCGCTTAAAAATGACAAAATTACGTCTAAAAAAAAATAAACGGATTCTATACCAAGGCAATACATATTCACGACGTATAAAACTATAAAATTACCTGTAATTAAAATACTTTTTACGAAAATACTTGCCAGGGGACTGATAATTTCACTGGACAACACACGATCTTGCTAGTAGGCAGATCCGAAACTCCCCCCCCCCCCTTGTGTGCGCCCCTGATTATCACTGAAAATAAACGTTTTTTAAACCAAAAATATGAAAATTTGCTGTTTTTGACACGCTTAATGATTTTTTTGACACATTTCCGGTACAGTTATCAAGCACATCGTCCTTTCGGACCAGCCCATTGGGTATACCTATTTTTAGAAAAAATTTTTGAAATCAATCCAGCGGTTTTCTAGATTTCGTAGGTAATGACGGACGGACGGCCGGCCGGTAGGCAAACGTACATTTTTTTTGCTTTCTTAGAATCAGAAGGTCCTAAAACGTCGAGAAATTCCAAACAAGTGGGGGTAAGAATTTCACTTTTAGCTCATGAATGCAATACTTTAGTTTCTTCAAAACCGAAGTACCTAATTAGAATTGCAGAAATAAGGCCTATATCATATATGTACAATGTACATTCATACATACACAAAACAGAAACTTAATTTAAAAAAAAATATTTTTCAACTGAAAAATGAAGTGGCACAAATCCAACGAGTTTCTTGGTTTTGAGACCTAGGGTTAGTCCTACTTTGAAACTTTTAAAACGTGACAACACTGTGTCTGTATCTGATATCCGACTACATATTACATTTAACGATTACGTTTTTTAGGGTGAGGGTTTTAACCTCAAGTAAAACCGATTTGGGATTTCGCTTTCAATATATAGCCTGCTAGGCTAGCTTATGCTCATATATGTTATACAGGACGGGAAAGTGGAATGCAAATGACTTGCAATGTTACATTTCGTTCGATTTTTGGGTGGACATTGGCTAGCTTTTAATACAAAGGAAAAATAGCATATTTATATTGACGCTATAAATTTTTTTACAATAAAGTTAATGTAGATACGTTACGTACATCAACGGGCTTTGATTTTTACTTTTTAGATTAACTGTATAAAATACACATATACATGTACAAATTTGTTTCTACTGTCGCACCGTTTAATTTTTTGTTTCGATCATGTTTTATTCACCGCGATTAAATACGCACATACATTCATATCAAAATATAACTGTCTCTTTTCCTTTGAATTATTAGTACATTTCCATTGTTTTTCTTCCACCTATTTTTTCTGTTGTACCAAATAAATACATACAATCCACCAAGCACAATTCAATTAAGATACAAAACAAATTTATATTGCGAGTCTATATCGCGACTTTGAAGTAGAGACTTCAAAATTGAAAACAAAATTTTAAAGAAAATTTTAAAGAAATAAATATTGTGTAAAAATTTTTATAGTTTTTGTTTAATATTTTGAGTTTTATTAAGAAAATCCTATTAAGAAAGAGTGATTGTGTAATATAATAATAAAAATAATATAAAAAATTTATTGTATAATCAATAAATCACAATAATTATTTCAAATTTTTTTAAGAAAAGTGTTTTAGTTTCTTAGAAAAAAATTTATACGTCTTGTTTTGTAAACAAAGAAAATAAATACAAAAAATCCATACTTATAAATATGTGATTGTGAATTATTTTTATCGATACTCAGTTAAGAAATAAAAAAAAGCACAGAAGCATAAAATTGTTATTTGGATAAAATAATAAGAAAAAAATATTGACCCAAGTTTAAAACAGGTAATGGTTTATTGTCTTTAGAATATCTTGATAATAATATAATTTTCCCATTATTTAATAGAAAAGTAATGTTGAATATTGAGGTTAAAGTAAATAAACGAAAATGGGTTGAGAAGTTTGTGGCATGTGTGTGATTGACATACAAATTGTAATTGAATTTAAAATTAATTCTATTTAATTTTTTATGTTTCATCTAAATATTTCAAAAAGTACACAAATTTTTAACACATGATAACAAGACGCATGCGTCGTTTTGGGTATGTTATTGACAATTTCACGTGTTTTATCACTTCTCTTCTGTGGAAGGAAGAAAATAAATTTGGGGTGTATAGTTTGGATTTGACAAGAGTCTGGTATTTTTCTCTGAAACGTAAGTTTTTCTTCTCAAACCATTTAAATAAATAATAATAGGGTAAAAGTGAGTTTTGAATTTTGCACTATGTTGTGTATATTTGTTTTATATTATATTTGCTTAATGGTTTTAAAATAGTGTTAAATGTCTATAATTTCCAAAAATCGTTTTTGTGCACACTTCTGAACATTGATTTGCAAATCTTGGCCCATCCCACCTTGCGTCTGTAACTTTGGATTTTATCGCAATGAAAAGCTACTACTTACATACTTGCTATACGCTCAATGCACACTGTACTAGATTGCTGTACCTTTAACCACCAGATTTAAAATGTTACAATCCAAGTTAAAACTCTAAATTAAATTTATAATGTAAAGATTTCGTTTTAATAGAAAATAAAACTGGATGTCCTTGTAGACAAAAAAAAAATAAATAAAAAATGACGATGAGACACATACCAAACAAATTATTCTAAAACAAACAAAAATATTTCTCTTAAGATAAATAATTTGTTTGTCGTATTAGTAAAACAAATACAAAAAATTTAATTAATACGCGTTGATAACGAACTAAAAAATAAAAATTTATTTTGTTTAGGGAAACACATTTTTCCTAAATTAAATTCGCATCATGTGGGATAAGTATTTCATTAGTTATAGTTTTTTTCTATGTTATTTTTGCTAAATATAAATTTCCAGCAAAATAAATATTGAATGAGTACATATATTATGTATTAATTAAGTACTTCACATCTTTGTTGTATTTAAAATAGTGAAGAAAGACTTGCTAGGGAAAACTGTCAAACGAATAATAATATAATGTGTGAATTTTATTCAGTAAAAAAATTTTTGTCGTAAACAAACTTTTTTCAGCTTTTAGCTGTTTCCAATGAAAATGTTCCGAAATAAAAATTAAACATTTAGTGAATCCTTTTCTACCTGTTCGGTACAAGTTCCAACACAGAATTGACGAAATTTGTATTATTTTGTAAAAAAAGCAATACAAAAAAAACAAATTTCGATAATTCGGGGTCAGAACTTGTACCGAACATGTAGAAAAGAATTCACAAGAAGAGTGTGTATAAAAGCATGTTAAAAACTTTAAACTACAATGCTAACTATCATATTTGCTCCAGAATCTCTCATATGAGATCAATACCAACATGACCTTAACATGACCTAAAAACTGAATTCCTTTAAAATTTCAAAAAAATAAACGATTTTATTCTAAATTATTCCTCTAAAATTATTCAATTAAATGAAAGTATTCGAAAAGAATTAGTGAATTCTTTTCTACTTGTTCCACAAGTTCCGACTCCGCATTATCGAAATTTGTTTTTTTGTATTGTTTCTTTTTACAAAAGAATACAAATTTCGTCAATTCTGTGTTGGAACTTGTACCGAACAGGTTGAAAAAAATTCACTATTCAACTTTCATTGAATGCATGCAAATTCTTTCAACAAGCAGTGATAATCGTTATCGCAATTATTCGAAATATTTTGAAGCCTTTGAACCATACTGAGCTGTACATAAACTGACAGGTTATAAGAACAGCTGAGTTTAATAAAAGAAAGAAGATGAATTAATTCAGGACGTGCCACCTGGAATTCAACGTACTACATACTTAAAAAAAAATATTGTACAACGAAAAATCCTTTTAATATTTGGTGTAGATAGTGGTAACATCCCTTCAATAACTGATTATCAGTGGTTGCTTGCAGAAAAAAATTGTTCAACTGATAAAACCATTTGAATTAATAATTCTGGAAGCAAGCAAGTGGGAAGCTATTTCATATTTGTCCAATAATAATTCTTATTATTCAAACAATGAAATTATTTTTATCAAAGGCTGTTTCAATGCAGGAATCCATACCACGTAGATGAACTTTATTCTCCAAGGGAGAAGGTTTTCAGCAAATTCTAATCATTCATTGTGTTTGGCTTCATTGCTAGATTCAAAATTTAAAATTAAATTTCAAAAACCTGATAAGATAAAAAAAAGCAATGGGTATCGGAATTACATTGTTTGGAAAATTCTCATGCTTCTGTTGAGGAGATCTCTAGTTCAGAAGATAATTGTCAAGAACACAGTGATGTATCTTTGAGGTTAGGAATATTGTTTGCTGTATTGTTTTTCTATTGTTGTGAAACAATTAAGGTGTTGAATACTTAATAAGGTGTGTAATAGGGTGTGTTTGCTAACTAATGTGATCGAACTCGGAAGAGATTTGGGAATTGCGTTTGTTGAATTGAGAGTAAGCTTAATTACTTAGAAGTAAGGTTGGAAAAACGTAACAATATATATTGGTTAAACAAAGGCATTGGTGCTAAGTATATACAAACAGAGTTAAGTAGCTGCAGTTGCGTTGAGTTGTTCAAGAAGATTCCGTTGCTGCTAGTTGCGTTATTCAGGTTATGAGAATTGATTATAGAAATGAAGTTTGTTCGCGGAGGCTCTTCTGTTGTATATTAGCAATGAGAGAATTATGAAGTTCACAAGAATAAAACATGAAGACAGAAGAAGAATGTTGTTGTATCAACAATATAACAGCAACATCTCGTTTGTGTTGTAGATAATTATATTCCAATGCTTTATTGTACTTTACAGTTTGAAGTTTCGTTGTCTAAATTATTTTGATTTTCAGCGTTCATATATAGAATTACGTGATCCAGTTTTATGATCTATCTTTCCTTTACTTGAGTTGGTTTATTAATGAGTTTTATCAGCATGACATTAACGATTAACGATTAGATTTTTATCTATACGGTAGCAATGGATCTAACCATTATGTAGTTTAGAACTACAAGTCACGAGAACTAAATGCATTCAATTTAATAGAATGAAAATTTTTTTTGAAAAGTGAAAGATCCGTAACAAACCATTATCTCAATTCCAGCTTGGGGATCGAGCTGGCGTTCTTCTGATCAGAGTTTGGTTAACCTTTTAACACACTCGACCAGCGACGAATTAAAAATTTTGGATGCCGGATCGTTTTAACATTACAATTTTTTTAAAACTCTGATCAGAAGGACGCCGGGTTGATCCCCAAGCTGGAATTGAGATAAGAGTTTGTTAAGGTTCTTTCACCTTTCAAAGCAATTTTTCATTCTATTCAATTGAATACATTTAGTTTTTTTTAAAACTTGTAAAATTTATGTTATTTTAATCATGACAACCACCAAATTTCGTACCAAAAAATAGGTTGCATTGGTTTGAAGAAAATGTATTTTAATGTTTAAGTGTTGGTATTTATTCCAGATTTTTGTGAGCAATTAAACTTAAATAACTAGGGAAGTATTTGAATTTTTTCAATTCACAGGTATGGTTGGAAATATCTCAGAAAAAAACTTTTTCTCTTTTACGTATTTTGGTTGGGATTCGAATTCGTAACCTCATCAGTGCCAGGGTGACTTCAAATCTTTTGGCAGACACGGTATCTACTTTGCCACCAATGCGATCATATGTTGAAGTTCAAATTTCATTTGGTATTTAGATTGTTTTAGTTTTTGACAGTAACAAATTTTTCGCCATTTGTTACAAAAACTGTTGCGTGCTATTAATGCGTATGGTTTTGTCTAAAATTGGGTAATAGCTGTCCTAGCTTTCGTTCGTCCATTACTACTAGTGAGATTATTAAATTAAAATTAGAGGTCGGTTTTTTCACGTTAAGTTTTATTTAATATTTCGTTTGCAACATGAATTCGAAGTCTAGGTTGCACCGCTAAGCAATCTTGCCGATTACCGATTAATCGGCTTTCTTTATCGGCCGATACCGACGAATCGCCTGCCGATTATTTGATGGAAGTGAGTGTAACAAATCTGCACAAAGAATTTTTTAATTAGACTATTAATTAGAACGCGGGACTTTTTTTCACACGTCGGGCCAATTCCACCAAAATCGGGACGCTTTGCAACCTTAGTTTAAAATGTTATGCAAATGTCGCTTTTTTTATTTATAGTTCGCCAATATTTAAATAAAAACATTCTCTAACTGTTTAAAGTGCCTTTTTGCATTTTTCTGGCAAATATTTTCTTTTTGTAGGTAAAAATTTCTCTGCTTATTTTTTACTCAATATATAGGTCGGGTGTGGCAAATTTAGTGGATTCATGTATCTGGGAACGAATTCTTTGTCATTATTTCAAGCATGGTTACTCTGGTATAGAAATAGTAAAAACTTATGTATTTATAAAACAGAAGTCACGAATGAGAATGACACTGCCATTGCTAATCGAACTAGAAACTTTGCACCGAATTTTTGAACACAAATTGAGGTTTTCGAATCCGAAAGGAACTGTACTTCTTATAACCTAGTGAACACTTTTTAGTCCAGACAGAATAGCCTCCGTGAATGTTTCTAAGCCAAACTAATGTTTTATTGCCAATTGAATTATATAGTACCATGGATGTAGCTCTGAACTTTATAAATTTACTTTCGGTCACTTTCGATATTTTCTGGGTACTGCGCATTATTAACCCTACAGGCTGTTTAGCCCTCGGAACCTTGCTTTTACGGGTTTGGAGATATTTCGGACTGATATGCTGCTTCTTTTTGAGCATACATGAATGTTTCCATTACATCGAGTATCTCATAAACTATAAACCTTATAGCCCTGAAATTTAAGATGCGTATAAAACTAACCTGTCCACAAAAAATGGCGTGGTTATTAATAAATAAAGTTGTTTTCGTTTGTTTTGCAGAGATGCGATGTAAGGCTATAAAGAATATACATAAATTTTTTACCGAGCCAACTTATGCGTATCAAATAAAAGGGCGATACATCAGTATTTTTACATTTATTTTTGAAATTTACACCGCACGGTTTATGTATAATTTTGTACTACAAAGATCGTAAATTAATATCAAAAAATGTGCAATTTTATGTATATGTATATTTCTGAGCCTTTATTTGTTGCGAACTTGATGTATAAAACAACTTGAACAAATTGACAGAGGCAAGAAGTTTGGTAAAATTAAAAAGAAAAACTCATATATGGCAGTAACTATAGTACTTTATTTAAAAACAGCAATATTTTAAATTAACTTTTTCAAAAGTTAGAACTGTCAAGTTATCAAAAAAAAATGCAGAAATACATAATCTGTTTATGTTTTGTCATATTTTTAAACAGTCCCCAATCTTATACTTTTTTAAAAAGTTTTTCAGCTATTGAGTTTGGAATTTGTTGTGTTTAAAATGCAATAAACAATTAAAAACCCATGTGTTGATAATCGGCCGATTAATCGGACAAAAATGCCGATACCGATTACTCGGCAAAATGGCCGATATGGCCGATTACCGATTATCTACCGATTAATCGGTGCAACCCTAATTCGAACTAATAAAAATTTGATAAATTGATGATGATGTTTCGCATAATCATCGCCGCGGTGGCGTAATTGATAAGCTACATATCTGTCGTCACATGATTCGGATCACGGCACTGATATAGAAGGTTCGAATTTCCTTAGTTACTTAAATTTATGTTTTATTATGTTTTTTAAAGAACTGATACCTTTAATTAACATGGACTGAACGTTATATTTGAGTAAATTGCTGTAAATCGATAGTTAAAATCAATATTTTATTTTATATATTACAACGCATTAAATATATGTTTTCTAATAAAATGTGTTTTTCTAAGAATATAAACGCTCAAATTTAATTTTCATGTAGGTTTAAAAAGATTGTTATGAAAACCGAAAAAACCGGCTTGAATATTTTTTTAAAACAGAAAACCGGTTTTCAAAAATGTAGGTGGTTTTGCAAGTCCTAATCCCACTGGCAATAACACTGAGGTGTTGCAAGCCAAGATTGTCTTAGGGATGCTGGCGGAACGATTATATAATCAACGGTAACACTCTCAATCTTAGTCATGGGATATTTCATTATGATGGCACGCTATATTGCTTGCTCAAAGAAAGTTTGCATATAATTCTATATCTGGGCTTTATTCCTCGAAGATGAAGGAAGACAGTGAAAGACAGTGCTTCACATGATCAAGAAATATTCTTTTTAACTGGATTATTGGCAACCATTTTAGTCTCATTCATACAAATTTTTCTAAAATGTTTGCATTTTAGCCATTTTTTTAATTTCTTTATCCTTTATAATATTTCCTTATCCTGGCCTATGTCATACTGCATATGTGAGTGATAGGATTTATTATTTAGCTATCCATTCTTTAAAAAATTGCAACACCTTAGAACGTATTTTGTTGTGGGACCTTTATATTAAAAGAATTTTATGCGCTGTGACACATATTGTAGTTAGTGCACAAAACATTTTTTTAAAAAGAAATAAATATTTAAGTATTCCAAATTAATTAATTTGATTGAAAAAATGTATTATTTGTTAAAAAATCAACCTCTAAAAAATATTAAACTTACAAAAAATATTCGTTCGATTGGCGACATCTTAAAAAGAACCGGTATGCAAACGGTCAATTAAATTTATCAAAAAAATAGTATTCAACTCAGGAGACGTTTTTGGACTAAATCCAACTTCGACCACTGCCGACAAAGAGAAACAGCAGGCAAATATCCGGAATATGCAGGTTAAGCTTAGTTCTTAGAAATTTAAATAATTATAATTTGCGAATTTCACAGATTTTACAATTTCGAAATGCAAATAAGAAGATAACGTAAAATCTCATATTATTTTTGACCTTTTAAAACAATGTTACAAATCTGAAAGTTCAACACCCACAAAACTAAAGCATAAATAAAAATCTTTTACATTTTT
The DNA here is from genome assembly GCA_963693315.1 of Diogma glabrata. NCBI lineage: Eukaryota > Metazoa > Arthropoda > Insecta > Diptera > Cylindrotomidae > Diogma > Diogma glabrata. The sequence goes on from OY856187.1 coordinate 215,409,950, forward strand.
GTAATTTAGTTCAATTTCGCGTAATTTCATTCAAATTTTGATACAATCAAATCGAATCAATACCGTTCATTAACCACCACATAAGTATATCTTAAAATACATTTATTCTCTTCCATTTAAATATATCAGCTTTATTTGTATGTTTTTTCGATAATAATAGTATGTATTATTGTATTGTTTTCTAACCTATAGCCTAATGAACTTAACCTATTGTCTAATGAAAATTTTCCTATAAAAAATTATCAATATTCAATTGGTATGATTCCAATTGGTCAAATTGTTTTGTTTTCATTAAAATTATTTTCAAATTATAATCACAATTGCTTTGATAAGTTTTGTTCAAAAATCAAATTTTAAGTTAAATTCTCTTATTTCGTTTAGTTGAACTTGGTTGATTATATGAGATGGGGGTTTTTTGTCATCAGGGTTTTTTTAATAAGAAATTTGATTTATTAATTAAAACAATAAAGATTTATTGTTTTAATTGAAGAAAATGTTTTTATTTTTTATAATACACAATTCTTTGTCAGAGAATAAAGTATTGTAATCGATTCGTGTTTAATGAATTTTATTCTCTCGCAAATTAAAATTCTCGCTCGTGCCTCGCTCAAATTTTAAACTTTTGCTTGAGAATAAACTATTTCATTATACACTCATTGATTAAACTACTATTACTTGCCTCATAATTTTGTTGTTGCGATTTTTTTTTGCTTTAATGTGAAAACAATAGTTTGAACTTTGAATAAAATGTGTTTTTCTAAGAAAATAGACGCTCAAAATTAATTTTCATATAGGTGTAAAAAGATTGTTATGAAAACCGAAAAAACCGGTTTCAAGTTTTAAAATTATTGAAATGTTTGTGATTAAAAAAATTAGTATTTGAATTTTTCGATTCGAAAGTATATTTTGCATTTTTATTGTTTCCAACCTATACCTCATCAGTGCCATGATGCGAACCTTTTTAGCAGACGCGCTATTCATTTACGCCAACGAAGCGATGGCATATCAAAGTTAAAATTTCATCTTTATTTATGTACTTAAGTTGAGTTTTTCAATCCGTGTTAGATATTTTAAAAATTTTTTAAACCAGTTTACTATACATAAACGTTATCTTTCGCATATAAGAATTATACATTCAAATGAAATCTAGAATTTAAAAGCATGTTAGTGACCAATGACCATATTCACTAGCTCGAAATTGACTTACAAACTAGATCACACCGTTATTCATTCAACGCTAACTTAGAGTATGAAAAATGTATTCATAGGTAGAGTTAATATTAAAAACTCACTTTAAGGAGATAAATAATGATGCAATTTCAACATCGCCTCGGTGGCGTAGCTAGATAGCGTTTTTGCGAAAGGGGTTCGAATCGTGGGACTGAAGAGATATAGGTTCAAATCCCGCTCCAAAACACGTATAACACGAGTATAGATGAAAAAGGTGATCTACGCAGGTGAAAAAGTCGAAATTTGAACTTGACCATTTGTGATTTTCCCGAAACTTGGCATATAAGTAGTATGGACAAAATAAAAAATACGACGTATTTTAAAATTTTTTTAAAGTGCATAGTTTGAACATAGCATGCATGAAAAATTAAAATTCTGCCACTCCGATGTAACTTTGAAATTGAATTGCTCAAGAACGGCTATACCGATTTTATCAAACTTTTTTTTGTTTGATAGATGATTAATTAGTCGTTTGAAAAAAATTAATTTATTGTTTTTATAATTAATTTTTAAATAAAAATATTGATAAAACTTTTTTAAAGATGGCGCTAGGGTCAAAGTTCAATTGGAATTTAATTAATTTTTTTTCTGAAAATAGTTCTATCCTTACTCTAAAATATATCAAATTTACAAAGAGGCTGAAATTCTTGTTCTTGGGATATTTAATTTTAAAGATTTTTAGTACGACTGAAATTCGAATTTTTCTTCATTTTTTCAAACAACTTCCATTAACAAAATATTTTAAAATCAATTAAATTTTAACTTTTATTATTTTTTAAACATAGTTCTAACCTTATCTTAAAATATATCAAATTTACAAGGAGGCGTTAATTCGTGTTCTTGAGATATTTAATTTTAAAGATTTTCTTTATTGTACATATATAATTTTTATAATATTTTAAAAAGTTCATCTAATAATAAAATATTTGATATTTAACACAAAAAAAATCTCTTAGTTTATAACGCCATTTTTATAATTTTCCTGCAGAACAAAAAAAAACTGATTCCCGACAGTCATATGCACAACGAATTTTATCTTTAAAACAAAAAATAACGCATCTCCTAAACTTTCACAAGTAGTTAAATATAAAATAAGCTGTAATTTAGTTAAAAAAAAAAAGGTGTAGCGCCACCATCTTTTCTTCAATTACAAAGTTTTTTTCTTATGTTACACCGTTAAAAATCATTTCAAAAAATTAACAGTGTGCATTTTTAAAAACTTCTAATGCCTATTCAACGACATATCATTTATGAAAATCGATTCAGTAGTTTTTCTACAATCGCTCGTCAAAATGCACTCACATCACAAAATAACAAAAAATTGAGGGGCACCCTGGTCGAAAAAAAAATTCTAACAGACCTTGTATTTTTTATTTATGAAAGACTATCTATAAACCAAAAATAATCAAAATTAAAAGGGGTCAAGTCAAAACGTTGTTGAATCTTCGTAAAATTGCTCATATAATAAAATTCAAAAATATACTTTCGAATTGAAAAATTTAAATAATTTCCTTAATTACTTTGGGCATTTAAATGCTCACAAAAAATCCCTAATTCAAAACATTCAAAACATTGTCTTTCGTATATAAGAAATATAGATTCAAATAAAATCTAAAATTTAACAATATGAATAAATTAATCAAATTCAAATGTGAATCTTGCATAATTTGAGGAATTTTTCACTAAAAAGAAAAAATATTTAAAATTTTTAAAGTGACACGCAAACGTTTGTCAGTTTTTCAACTATCTGTCAAATGAAAATGTTTAAATAAATAAAATTTAATTATAAACCGAGCCAACAATAAGCAGACTTTTGCCAAACATGAAATTAAAAATTGTATAAAACGAAAATATACTAATTAGAATTACATACTTAAATGATAGTCAATACAAAACTTCAATACATAGTATTGATATTACTTTAAGTTTAAACTGAAAACAAAAAGAATTTAACATTCCATTTTTAACTCTTCACTTTTGTTCTGAGAATTAATTATTAAACCCGCTTACCAAAAACTATAAACTACAAAACCAGTGGCGTAGCTAGCATGGGTGGCACCCGGGGCGGATATTGTGGTGTCACCCCAAAAATAAAACTGTCAATAATAATAAAAAGCCAATAAACGTAATTTCTAATGTTTTTTAATTAATACAAATGAGCATTATTATTAATAAGCTACATTGGGTCATTATTGCCCGCAAGTAATTTTTAATTAATTTTAATTTGCTGAAACTCCTCTCACACGAAGCCACTAATACGCTAATAGTCATATATAACTTTAGTGCGACCGTAAGATTCGGAAGAAATTCTGAAAAATCCCATTCTACGATGAATTTAAAAAAGTCTAGGTACATCCAGTTAGAAACTGTAACATTGGACGCTTTTAAATGCCTTCTCAACCTTGGTATCTCTGTGAGGAGTTCTGTTGTCGATACCTCATCATAAAAACTGGTAAATTTTGATACAGATAATTTCAACTCTTCACTGTTCGCCAAAAGCTAAGTTTTTGTCTGCATAACCTTGAAAAATGAAGCTAAATCTTGAACTGACTTAGGTTTAGTTCGGAGTTCAACAGTGAATCGGTCAAGACATTCCAACATGTCCTTTTTAAGTTGAGCTCTCAGTGTCAGTCCTAAATCAGGGGCAAACTCACCAGCCATTGGCTTTTTGCGTTTTTACGACGAATTCGGCTTTACATTGGAATGTCATAGTCCTCCCATTTTTCGCAGCAAGAATTATTGCCTCTTCTACAATGTGACTTCGTTACGAATTGACTCTGTTTTTGTAACTAATTGATCAATATTCAAGCCCTTGCTTTGCAATCCAATCTGAGCACAGATATTATTTCCATTACAATATCATTCCAAAACAAAAGATAGCAAAGAAACGTAAAATCACATGCTGCATGGATAAGGTTCTGTGCAGCGCCTCTGGTGTCTACATTTTCTTGTTGATCACTTAACTTCTCAATTGCAGCCACAATCCCATCAAAATTTTCGGCCAGTACTTTTACTACAGCATAATGAGCACTTCAATGTGTTGTTAAGAGTCTTTTAACAGTTGCTTTGTTGTGTTTATCAAGCACTTCCCAGCGGCTAGTCGAAGCAGAAAAACATGTAAAGATGGCTTCCACTGTTTCGAAAAACGTTACACAAGCTAAATTTTGTGCAAATGAGTGTTGGCCACATAAATTAATTAAATGATCTATGCAGCCCACAAAAATTGTTTTTTTATTTTTTGCTTTAATAATAGCTTGCTTTCCTCCATGTATACTACTCATAACAGCTGCATTATCATAACCTTGGGAACGACAATTCATAACATCTATACCGTCATTTTCAAAATTATTTTTACACTGAAAAAAACATGTCCTATTTCCAATCGAAATGCAGTTGTCTCAACCTCACCGTGCGGGCAGATATGGCGAATCAAACTACGAGATTGATTCAACAACTGTACAATTATAAACTGACAATCACATGAAATATTTATGTGAAAATAAAATGTAGTTCAATTAATCTCAAATAAGTACTTAAATTTTAAAATGAAAAATTTATGATATAAGGCCAAAGAAATATGTTTTCATGGAAATAGTTATTAGCTTTATTCAACTACTGTTATATTGGATATAACACTTCATATTTTAAATAAACCTCATTCTGTTGTCAGGAAAATGTTACTGAGTACTAAGTAGTTGTTCCAATCACGGTGAAATTGTTTGTAAATATTTTTTCTTTGCATGAATAATAAACTGCCAACTTCAAGATGAGGTTGTCATTACTTCAAATTTTTTTTCAGTGCAAGAATTTCATCGCTTAAATCAGCGGTTTTTTTCCATGTAAAGGAAAAAATCCAAGGAATACTTCCTTGGGTTCCACTTTTCTACCATCAATTTTCACACAACGAATCACTTCTGACATTTGATCAATATGTGAAATGTCAGGTGTGCTATCAAACATAATTCCAAAATATTTAACCGACTTAATTTCGTTGACAAGCTTAAACGTGGTTCGCTAAAACATTTATGCACTCATTTTGTATATCTGGTGACAAATGTGATACTTTTGGTGATTTACCATGCTCCAAATTCAAAATGTGTTCTTTTAACACTACATCATACTTTGACAATAGATTGACTAGTTCTAAAAAATTGCCTTTATTTGAAGAACTCCGTCCTTCATCATGTCAACGAAATGCTAGGTTTTGTTTAGATAAAAACAAAGTTATATCCAATAATCTGGATAAAAGATTATTGGACTTCTGTTTTTCATTATATATTAATTGCAAGGCTGCGTCTCCTATCGTTTTATGAAATTTTAACCTCATAACCAAATAAATTTTAACCAAAGTTTGCCACTTTTAGAAATTCTCCAGATGTTCATTTGAAGTTTCATGGTCGGTTACTTTGGGATTTAGTTTCTACCACTTCTGAAATCCAGTCGTAGATTTTGTATTATTACTATTGGTGACAGCTAATATACTACAGCAGAAGCAGTACAGGTTATTATTTAAAGGAGAATAAACCATCCATGACCGCAGAATTTTTTCACCATACGGTATCACTTTATACTACCATTCTTTAGAAAGATGGCGAACACCACCTTTTATGTCCAACCCGTGTCTAGATACAGTAGCAAACGACCCTTCTCTATTTTGAAAATGTTCACTTCCTTTTTTTATGATTTCAATGCAAACGAACATTATCAGAGACGAGTATATTCCAATGTGATACATTTCTTCACCTGAAGTGATTCACCCATGCAAATACTGCCTTCGATAGTAGAAGCATTAGCAGCATTATCATTGTCATTTTCAGTATTTCTTTCTAATTCGTCTTCATCATAGGTTATCATTATTAATTCTGTATTGTCGCTGTTGCTTTCCGAAGATGAGCCAATATTCTCTGAAACATTCGTTGCATCAACGTGAGAATCAGTTTCTTTTGATGAACCTTGGATGTCATCTGGTTTTGTAACATATTTATAGATGAATCCAGATATGCTCTGAACTGCATCTATTTTATTCCACAGTAATTATTTTTGTGTCCATTGAAAAACGATCTATTCCAATTTATTCCTTGAGTTTCAAGATAAAGGAAAAACAAATTATTTTGAGATCATTTACAAACACGGTTATTTGATTGTTTAATAGTTTCCTTAGGTGTTTGCAGTTAATTTGTTTGAAATGTACAACATATATTAGGTAGTAAAGTTAAGCTAATATTTTAGAAATCATTTTAGAATAAAGACATTGTAACTCAAGGGTGCCACCCGATCGACAAAGGGTGCCACATTATCGACGTAAACCACTTTTCCGCATCATTATTTAGCATATGTGTTTTCAGACCTGGTCGCTAAAGAATCATTCTTGCATATTAAATAATATACCATAAAAAAAGTCAATATGGTATCTATAGGAATATTCAAAGCTATTGAGTAATTGTGGTGATGGTATTGAATGCTCAACATGTTGATTCGATTAATATTGTTAAAATTTTATTTCACGTAATAACTCAAAAAATTTTAAAAGTAGAATAGATTCTTTTTGAACCAATAACACACTTATAGGACACATTATAAGTTATCACAATTTATAAATTACAATTATATGGATAACCTGGTTAAAATGGTTTCTAAGTGATTTATCGTTGAAAACATTTTGGTGGTTTGTTTAAGTTTTTTACGGTCGGGTGTCACCCCAAAACGGGTGACACCCGGGGCGGACCGCCCCCTCCGCCCCCCTCTAGCTACGCCACTGTACAAAACAAAAGTCAAGTTTAAGCTATAAGAGCCGATTGTTTGAATGCGGATAGAAGATAAATCCTCGGATAAATCGTCGTTTGTATTGTGTGAATCAGGATAGAACAACAAATTAATTCGAGAATAAAATTCTATTCTCAGATTTATTCTTTCTGTTTCTTGTATAAAACAAAGGATAAAACAATTTGTTATTTTCTTTTGACATGCGCATAGCAGCAACATTTTGTTTTGAATTTGTGGTTATTTTTGAATTTAAATTTCAGCGTTTCTAAAATTTGTTTTTTGATATAAATTAATAGTAAAATAAATAATATTTTTAATATATTCAATTTAAGATTTGAAATAATGTTTCTTAATTTATAATTAAATTTATTTAATAGAAAAGTAAAAGAAAAAGTATTGCCACTTATAAAATTACTGCTATAAACTGCAATAAAAACAAAAATAAAAAAAAATCTATCCGAGGTCATACAATCGACGAAAAATAAAATCCTCGGATGAAGATAAAACTTTATTCTCGGATTTTTTTTCTATCCATCCTTGTTCATACAATCGACCCTAAATGTCAAACTCCAGACTTTACTCAAAATATGAAACTCTGAGATCAATGCCCGAAACTTCAAACCCACTCTTTAAACTTTTAACTTCAAGCTATGCACTTTTAAATTGATCGTTTGGTATTTTTCCGCGATAGTCTAAAATAAATGAAGTTCACTAACTGATATTGCCATATTTATAGTTGTTCGCATTGAAACAAGAAATCAAAACAAAGGTATGATGAGAGAGAACATGAATCATATAATAATTTCATGACAAAACTTGATTTTATTTTACTGAACGTCTACAACCGTTTTTTTTGTTCGATTGTTAGTTTTAATCATTTCTATGCTACGTATGTTATTACAATACAAAAGCATTACAATAAAAAATGAAATAAAAAAAAACGCGTAAAAAAATATTATTTGTTTGGCAAAGTGTAACAGTTGGCATATTGTTCGTTCATTCACGAAAAATTCTCTTTCAGTTTAAGTATTTGTTTTTGTTTTGACTTAGGTTGTGAATTAAAAACGAAATGATAAGAAATTTTTTGATTGTAAACAAAACTTTTTATTATTGGCACAAGTTGTTTGTAATTGATATCCGAATGTTATGTAAATATTTTTGTATATATATCCGTATATATACAAACACGTATTAGATTGAGCTTGATTATAATTAATTGAATAGAAGAAGACAAAGAAAATTACGTTTTTTATTATTTTTTCTACGCGGATTCAAATTTATTTAATTTTGTTTTTTAGCACATGCAGTGCTTTGTTTGACTTCAAAGAAAAAACAAATTTTGACAACGTAATAAAATATCATGATATAATAGATGTTTCGGATAAAGACATAATACATATAAGAGATGTCGACCATACCAGATTAAAATGTCAATAAACTTCTTTTTAACTATCGAAAGCTATAGAGATAGTTTATGCGATTGCAATCCCGTTCGTGTCTGTGTGTCTGTCTGTCTGTCTGTGGATAAGATATCTCAGAAACAACTTGACATTTTGACTCCAAATTTGGTACACGTTATCTTAGGACAAAACATCCTTTGGCGTGGATTTTCGTAACCCGAGATATGGAGGTCAAAAGGTCAAAATGCATGTGTCTGTCTATCTGTCGAACCTACTAAAAAACCTGTTTATTAATAACTTTAATGAATTTGATAAAACTTGATTTTGAGGGATTTGTTGGTTTTAAATAGTTCTGCAACCCCTACCACACTGCCGATTATTTTTTTCTTCAAATTTGTATGTGTGGCTATAGTCATAACGATATTGGGTAGAGTGTATTAAGGTTTCCTGAAATAAAGCAAATTTTTAGGGATCTATACTTTGGTATTGGATATTAGGTCGCCGTCCGAATTTCTACATAATCGAATTTCGCGCACAAACTTTAAGAGTTACTTTTTTAAAGTTGGACACTTTTGATATTTGATACCTTCGATTTTCCTAAAATTTTCATGATATATTAGTAGAACTGTGATAAGAAAAAGTGCAGTTTGTGCACTTTTCAAAAAGTGTTTGAGTCAATCAGATGCAAATTTTGCAATTTCAAATTTCAAATAATAACTTGGGTTATCGTAGAGCTCAAAATACAGTGTTAAATAAATTTTTGGGGTTCACGAGCGAAAAGTTGAATTTTTGGTACAAGGTATTGTAAGAGTCGTGCTCAGCAATCCAAACTACATCGAAGTAAGATTTTTTAAACTTCTCTACTAAATGGGGTGTCCGTTCTAAAAAAAGAAATACTTTTTAGGAGTTTTTAAGGTTAGGGACAAAAAGGAGGCTTCTAACTCAGATAAATTTATACTCGTATTCAGCAAGCAAAGATACATCATGGTTTCAAGGATACACAAATGGTTTAAATTAAATGACCTGATGAGTTCATCAAGTGGAACATCGGAAAAATATTCTTTCACGATGAGAATGATAATTAATTACAGCCGCCATATTTAATACTAATATAAAGCCGCCATATTTAATACTATATATACTAATTCAAAGATTTTAGGTATAGCAACATTAAGTGGTTATATTTTTTCAATCATTAACATTTAACGTACTTTCACCTTTATTTGAACAATATTTTTTTGTTTTAAAATAAAAAGTTTTGTAATTGGATTTTTAATAGGTGTCACAACAACCTGCGTACTAAGGTGGTAATGAACGCAGTTAGTTTTTAAAAATGTTATATAAATAAATATAAAACAATAACAATACAAGCAACGATGTATCACACCATCCATTTGCTGTAAATTATTTTAATAGAGTGACTAAATTATGAAACTCTGTATCGCCTCAGTTCTTCCTGACGAGTTTGGCTCTCGGAAACGTAAAGAAAATTCATATACCATTATTTACAAAACTTAGCCAAATAATCTTTAAATTTTCTGTATTCCACTCTAGTTGATTTTTGATTCTGATTCTCTTTTTGATTATGATTTTGATTGATTTTTTGTCTATTTCAAGACTCTAAATAAAGAATATTTTATATTGTGCAAAATATGTCTAAATAAGATATTAAAAAAACAAAAACCACTTTATGCACAATACTCTTCTGACAAAAATGAAACAATTTCAATTTCGTATAAGCTCCTCTAGTTGAAATAGTAGAAGCAATTCCGTCAGTTTGACATATTTCATTTTCGCAAAACAGTCTTGGTAAAGCTTCTAAAGGTTGGGTATTGAAGCAATTTTTAGACTATGACAGCTGTCCTTCTATAAGATCTTTAAACAGTTACAACCGAAACAACTTCAATCCTAATGACAGCTATAACTTCTATAACCTTTTTTCGGAAGCTTTATTTAGTGTTGTGTAGATAAGTTTTGGTAAAACTTCTAATATTAAAAATAGAAGTATTTTAGAAGCTTTCACTCCGGGGGTGGGGAGAACTTCTCTGTGGAAGTTCTATGGAAACTTTATAGAGGTAACATATAACTTGCTTCCACTTAGAAGCTTTAGCGAAGCTATATTGAAGCTTAAGCTAATATAACTCCAAATTGAGAAGTAATTTTGCTAGTTGGGTAGAGCTGTGTTTTAAAACTTTTTGACTGATGGCTTCTAGAGTAATTGAACTTGAACTTTGACTCTCGAAAAATTATCAACTTTGAGACCGTTCAACTACTACAACCAAGAGTAAACCATACTGTTTTAAATTTTTCTAAGTACTTTCATGTGTTATTAATTCAATAGTTATTGCTGTAGGTGACTTATGGGCTTAGCAGATATTAAGACAGGTAATAAGGGAAAAAAAGCAACGAAAACAACAATTTTGAATGAGCTTGGCTTTTAAAGCTATGACGTATGAGTGATTCACCAAGTTATTAAAGCTAAAATCTACCCTAGTATCAAGTAGAATTCATATTAAAAAAATGTCATGGATGACTCATGGTTTTATGAAGTAGAATTATCATATAATTTATATTATTTACCCGTGATCTTTAACGTTGACCTCTATTCAAGGTCAAACGCCCCAGATTTAAGAGGTGGTAAACTGTACTTTTTCTTATTACAGCAAAGTACTACTAATATAACCTGAAATCTTTTGGGAAATCGAAGGTATAAACTATCACACCCTCATACGCTTTGTCCAACTTTAAAAAAAAATGAGCCAGTGCCATCAACTTGAAATTATTTACAGTTAAAAAATGTATTTGGGCACGCCTACTGAAAACAAAAAAATTGCAAATATATGTGTTTATTTGTATTTTATAGATATAGATAAGGAGAAAGTAAAACAAAAGTTTTTTAAGGAATCGCTTTTGATTTAGAAAAATCGAAAAAAATTGAAATATTTCAAACAAAAAATTCAATAAATTATTGACTGCTTGTTTTTGAGTTATTACCAAAAATGTGAGTTTGTTTTCCTGTCCTTTTCCCTTAACTTCGAACATTACGAAAGAAAAATTTGAAAAAATTCACGGTTACAGGAATGTTGTAAAGATTGAACACAAATTAGCAATTCATAATTTAAAATGATTTGGAGAGAGTTGAGATTGGAAATTTTAAAGAAAATTTTTTTTAACCTTGACGGAGTGTCATATGTAAGGTTTTCATATGAATTTTTTTCTCGTCCAAAACAATTTTTCTTGTAATTTTCGACGAATTTTCAAAAATGTAAAAAAATTTTTCCTGTTCGAACATTACAAAAAAAATTGAAAAATTCACGATTATAAGAAATGTAAAGATTGAATGAAACCCATAGCGGTCGGTTCACCTTTGAAATGTTATTTGGAGGGGGTTGGAAGTAGAAGTATTGTTTCTTAACATATAAATTAACCGATTGGATAGCGTGCAGGACAAACGATCGAAGGACCAGAGTTCGAAACTTGATGCAACCGTAAACAAAAACTTAAATTTAAACTCTATATAATAACATAGCAAAAACAATAATTACGTTAAAAAAGTGTAGGTATATAAAAAACATTGTAATATTTTTGTCACATTTTTTAATAGCTTCTATAAGACTTCTAAAGATTGAATCGAGCCATTAGAAGCACTTTACCGAAGCTATAACTTGAGAAACTATAAATTCTATTCAGCTTGCATAATTTGGAAAAAAAATTATAATTGACCTTGACAGTGGTGGTTGTCATAAGAAAGGAAACTTTTTTTCTAGTCCAAAACAACTTTTCTGGTAATTTTCGAAAGCATAGTTTTCGACCTATTTTCAAAAATATGAAACGATTTTTTTAGAGAAAAATACAATATAGTCTTCTATTCTAGGGTAGTGAAATCCGAAATTCTACGTCCACGCCGTGCTACCTGGGTAATGCCAACAGAATTAGGTTGGTGTAGTTGAGAGGGGCAGAGTAAATACTGCTTATACTCAAAGATTCTGCACCATGGCGAGTCATTGGCGCCACAAAACCAATGCAACTCAAGCGTCTGTTCTCCATGTTACGGGCGGCTTGGAGCGGGCGCCTGTCTTTGATCAAGCGGCTCGCTATATAAACGTGTAGAAAGCGTCTGTTCTCCATGTTAGGGGCGGCTTGCAGCGGGCGTCTGACTTGGATCAAGCGGCTCGCTATATAAACGTGTAAAAAGGTTGTTTCTGGTGACCTTAAGATGCAGAACGAACCCATTCACGAAAATTTGGGCTGGGCGAAGGGCTAACACCCCATTTCCGTAAAAAAATTATTGTCATGAATTCTGTACACAGGCCTCGGAATATCTCGGAATCATTATTGGAACGACCTCGGAAACTGTACCCGGACTACGATTTAAAAATGGGAACCTGGAACGTGCTAAGCCTTAGAAGACCAGTAGATCTCCTAAAACTCACACAACAAGTCGAGAGCTACACACTAGATATAGTGGCATTACAAGAACTAAGATGGCCAGGTAGTGGAATCCATGAAACAGCGAAAGGATACACTCTTTATTATTGCGGTCATCAAAACGGAGGAGAATTTGGAGTTGGCTTTCTTATACACCGTCGCGTGAATCAGCATGTTATCGACTTCTGCCCAATTAATATGCGGCTATGCACACTGAGAATCCGCACGCAAAAATTCAATGTAACGATCGTCAATGTTCATGCACCTACTGAAGATAAAGCAGATGATATTAAAGACCTGTTCTTCCTAGAACTCGAAGAAGTCATCAATAAAATCCCGCGGCACGATATAAAAATCGTGGTAGGTGACTTTAATGCTCAAATCGGTAGGATTGCAGAACTTAAAACACATATTGGCCCTAACAGCTTGCATCATACCAGCAACAATAACGGTTTTCGCGCAGCCGAGCTGGCTATGATGTCCCAAGTAGGTTTTGCCAGTCATTGACATACGGCCAAGCACTGGTCCATTAATGGTTAACAGTACTTGGCTATTGCTACTGGGCCAATACTAGAACCAATCATCGGCCGATCTATGGTTTACGGAAATTGCCAGTATATTGTTACCTTTGAATGGCCAAGCACTGGCTCATGAATGGTAAATATTACTTGGCTATTGTTATTGGGCCAGTACTGTAGCCATGAATTTGCCGATCTGTCATTCTTTTTAAATTTCACTAGAGTATTATCCCTTTTAGAAATACATAGTATGAAAAATTTCACATATAGTTTAGTTATAGCCTTGTCGGTTGAAAGACTATGGTAATATAGAAGAGGTTGGTATATGTTTTAATTTATTTTCATTTCTATTTTATTTTAATTATTTTGTAAATAATTTATTTAAATTTATATATAAAAAATATTATTTTATATTTTTTTTAATGGCGGAGTCAGGGCGGAGTTTGCCATTACTCAACCATTCCTGCAACTGAAGCAGTTGTATGGGGAGTTTTGAATTTTTTACGTCATTTTATTTTATTTTAAATTAGTTTTTATTTAATTTATTTAAATTTACATTCGTCGCTTTAATAATGAAATGGCGTATACGCAAAAGTATAGTTTCGAGATATTTGAGTTTAAAGTTTGATGTGCGCATGCATTTGCATGGACGTTAATTTATAATTTATTAATTTTTACCCCCAGTCATAAAATAATTCGAAAATGTAAAAACGCCAATTCAAAGATACCCTTATGGGGAATGCAGCGCACCTATTATATAAAAACAACGTATAAATAGCATACGTTGTTTCATTATTAAAGCGACGATATGATAATAATGTATATTTTTTTTAACGGTCCAGTCATGGTTGCCAGTATTTGGCCCAAGAATGGCAACCATTTATTGTCCGAAGTTATCATCCAGTAAAATTATGTTAATGGCCCAGTCGTGGTTGCCAGTACTCGCCCATTGCTGCATTACTGGCTGCCAGTAATGGACCATTACTGGACCAGTTGTACAACCTTGTATGGGGTATGATCTAGTAATTTCCAGCACTTTCTTCCCTCACAAGAGAATTTACAAGGCAACGTGGAAATCAAATGACGGAAGATCGGAAAATTAAATCGATCACGTCATGATCTCTAAGAGACACTCGACAAGTGTAACTGTCGTTCGATCATACAGAGGTGCTGATATGGACACTGATCATATGCTTGTCATCTTTAAGTACAAGTGCAAATTATCATCTACATTTAATAGACAAGCAAAAAAGACCGTGCGCTGGAACGTCGATGCATTTAAACATCCGGAAACGCTGAACAGATATCAGGAAATAATAACACAAAACATAGAAGAGCATGACATCTCTTCTGAGATGCCATTAAACATACAAGAAGAATGGCAAACGCTTCAATCAACCATTATAGCCGCAGCACAGACTACAATCGGAAAGCGGCCACCGAAATCACACAACGAATGGTTCGACGACGAGTGCCGCCAATCCGTTGAACATAAACAAAAACTGCGAGAAAAATGGTTAACAAGGAACACCCGAAGCTCCCAAGCTGATTATCTATGCGCCAGGAAAGCCTCAGCAAAACTTCTACGTAAAAAAAAACGCGAACACATGAAGAGCTGCATTGAAGACATCAACCAACATGCGGCCAACGGAAATTCAAAAGAGTGCTTTGCCAATGCACGGAATCTGACAAAAGATTTCCACCCAAGATCTACAGCCATCAAAAATGAAAATAATGAACTTACAACGAGTGAACGTGATGTGCTGGCAGTGTGGCGATCCCACTTTCAAGACCTATTGAATAGGACGAATGAAGTTCATCCTATTCGAGCAATTGCTCCATCAACTGAGGAGATTTTTGTCCCTTACCCAGCAATAGAGGAAGTGGAAGCTGCAATTAAAAAACTGAAAAATGGCAAATCACCAGGTTTCGATGGAATTCCCGCAGAACTACTTAAAAATGGAGGAGCAGCTCTGGTCTCACGTATATACGATCTGATTCTTGCAATCTGGGACCAAGAAAAACTACCTGCTGAATGGAAAACAGCTTTCATTGTTCCGCTACATAAGAAAGGTGACCGTCTAAAGTGTGCGAATTATCGTGGCATCGCACTGTTGAATACAGCATATAAAATACTAGCTAATGTCGTACTCGCTCGACTCATCCCGTTCGCCGAATCTATCATCGGTGACTATCAGTGTGGTTTTCGTCCCAACCGCTCAACCACAGATCAATGTTTTACATTAAGGATGATTCTGGAAAAATGTTGGGAGTACAACATCAGCATTCACCAGCTCTACGTTGATTTCAGACAAACATATGATAGTATCATCCACGACAACCTCTGGTCCGCACTCATATGCCTTGGTATCCCAGAGAAACTTGTTTCTCTGTGCAAACTCACAACATCGGGATCAAATTGTAGAATAGTAATCGAAGGGTCAGTTTCTGATCCTTTCGATATAACATCAGGTGTTCGACAAGGTGATGCACTCGCGCCTGTACTGTTTAATTTGGCGCTGGAGTACGCGATAAGAAAAAGCCGAATTGAGACGCAAAACTGCATATATAATAAATCTAGTCAAGTTCTTGGCTACGCAGATGATATTGTGCTTCTCGGACATAGAACGAGCGATATTAAAGATAGTCTCTCTCAGCTTGAAAGAAATGCTAAACGACTTGGATTATGCATCAACACCGGCAAAACTAAAGTGTTAACAACATCTAAGAACATACCTCCCGGAAATCTGGATACTGGCGACTACGAAGTGGAACGCGTGGAAAACTTCAAATACCTCGGGTCTGTAATAACATCGTCAAATGACATGCAGGCAGATATCAAAGCCCGTGTCTCTGCCGCATACAGAGTTTTCTACGCATACTCAAAACTTTTGCGATCAAAACATCTTTCGCGGTCGTGTAAGCTCACACTTTACAAAGCATTAATTCGACCTGTGCTTACATTTGGAAGTGAAAGCTGGACACTGACTTCCTCCGATTGTAGATTTTATCAACATTCGAGAGGAAGGTCATACGAACAATTTATGGTCCATGTAAAGTTTCTGAAAATCAGTATAGAATCCGAATGAATCACGAAATCAGACAGCTTCTTGGAGGCTGCGATGTAATCGGATTCATTAAATCCAACCGGATCAGATGGTTTGGTCATGTAGAAAGGGCTCCATTAGATAGAATGATAAAAAAAGCGTCCCAACAACAACCAGCTGGTGTTCGTCGAAGAGGAAGACCTAGACAACGCTGGCGTGATGACATCATCCAAGACCTTCGTGATATAGGATGTCGAAACTGGGGTCAACTGGTCATGGAACGAGATGATTGGAAGCTTATTTCACAGACGGCAAAATCCCTTCATGGGATGTAAACGCCAGAGAGAGAGAGAGAGTCATCTATTCAATCCACAAGCTTCTGCACTATCGTAACCCTTTGCGGTCCAAATTTCTTGTTGTAGAGCTGTTTCTTTTCAGAAGGACTATTTTAATAGAGTGATAAAATTGGCAATTCTTTGCCCGTTGCCGTTTTTCCTGAAGAATTCAAATCTCAGTAATTTTTAATGAAAATGTGCATCACCCACTACTCAAACCAATTTACCAAACTAAATCCATACCTACTTCCATTCATTTCCTCAAATTTTGTTTTTACTTGACAATTGACAAGGTATCTTTGGATATTCAAACAGTCTAAATAATGTATATTCGAAATTTAGTGTGCTAAAACTGTCCAAGTAATTCATAAAAAATTCCTCACAACATATCAATTATAATATTGGCTTAACATTAACAAAAAAATATTTAATTTGTATTACTTAATTCAATCAATTTCATACGTCAGTAAGCATTGCTTAACTAGTTTGATTTATTTATTGGCAAAAACCCTAAAAATTTATTTATTTTTACAAGTTTTGCAAGACTTATTTTAGAAAGATCAAAAATTTGCGGTAATGTGACAAAGTAAATAAAAATATATTCATAAATAAGGTAAATTATTAATTATTTATAAATACTTACTGTTACTGTGGCCTGTGTTACTGTTGCCTGCAAACTGGTATATTAACAGCTATGCAGTGCTCTACGAACAATATCGTCCGCGACGTCCGTGCAAACAAGTTAAATTTGTTAAATAATCGTTTCTACTATTTTTAACGTTTTGAAAACTCTGTGCAAGTGATAATTGAATTCTGGAGATTCGAAAACATTAAAACAAGACCCCAAACACGTAAGCAGTAATATTCGTTCATTCGTTTTTAGATTGAACGGATTTCTTTTCAGACATATTGAACGAGTATCTTCCATTAAAAAAATTTCATTCAGCTCAAACAGCTAATTTTTTACTGTTCTATGTTTTGGGAAGTCCTTATTATAATAATCTGCGACAAAAGTTAATGTGGATGGGTGGTTGGTTGGTTGACTTTAATGTCTGCTGTCATTTCGTTTTAGTAAAATTTGGCATATAAGCTCTTGTAATCAACACTGATTCTGATAGTGCAATCACTATCAGAAACGTTAGGGCAACTGCGTGCCTTGCGAGGTTTAATTCCGACTAGCTTCAATCTTGTGAAAGTATTTTCCCAGCCCCGTACAAATGTAGAATTTCAAGCAAACATCATTAACCAAAGAACAGATTTAAATAAATAAGGACCATGGTCTGATTGGACCTGACAAGACCGTCACTGGCAAAAAATTTATCAACTTCCTTTTGAGTTAAATTACATAACTTTCCACAAACTTTTATATCAACTACAATTTGTAATATTTGCAATCAAACCTTGATTATTAATCCACCAATCAACCTAAATTGATTCATCAATCAATATGCATATTTAAAAACTGTTATTTTATGATAAAATTTACAAAATAATGTTCGAATAAACCAAAAAAAAAATTATATTTTTTTTTAATAGTAACTTTTTTTTCTTTTTTGGTGTCACAAATTACAACCAAAAAAAAATAACTGAGATTCACTGAATTTCATGATAAATTTTTTTTCGTTTTAACTTACTCTAAATCTTATAACCCTAAATATTCATTTTTTTATATAATCAATTTAAAAAATAATTTAATTAAAGTTATTAAAATAACAATTTATGTACATATACTTCAATATTTCCATGAAACTGTACTTCAATATGTACCGTAAGACCGACATTTTTTTTCTCAATAAAATTTAATTTATATTACATTAATAAATTTTACTATAGATGTTTTTAAAAAATTCAATTTTCTAATAGTTTTGAATTTAAATTACAATCATTAAATTTGACTAAAAAACTCAATTTTACTAATCTTAAAATTAAAAAATAAAAATAAGCAACTTAAAGTGTTTTTTGATTTTTCACGAACTGACTTCTATGGAACAAACACATAATAATTTTTTTTGTAAGCACTTGAGTGTTTGATTTTCACCACCTAATGGACTAATGGACTAATTTTTCGCCAGTATATATGTCAACAAAAAACTACAAAAAAGCGCGAGGAAAGAAATGAAAAAGAAACCATCGAATTGATTGTGTATCATGGAGTGACAAATCGATAAGAAATCAAATCGACACTATCGAATCGGTAAATGCGGGTGGTGTTATTTTAGATACAACTACTTCGTAACACTCTTTGTGAACTTTGGAGTAATTCTGCATCGCAATTTCTGGTTTGTCATCAACGGGTCAATTTTCTTCTTCTAAAACAATTGAGAGAGAGGGTTGTCTGCCGAGCTACTATTGATTAAACTTCAATAAGTTCAAGATCCCATTTTAATGAAAGTTAATAAATGATATTTTCCTATTGATTTCAATATTAATACATACACATAATAACTTCCGGTTTACCACCTGTGGTGTTTCTTTTTTAATTTTTGTTTGCATATTTTTATATAATCTTTTACCAAATAGGCATAAGTTCAGTAAGCGACACACAAAAATTCTAACAATCCATTCCGCGTTTAATTTATTTAACAAGCGAGTTGAAAGCTTGGTATTGGTTACATCACTTACGGACTTCACCAGCAAGAAAAAATATTTTGTAACCTCATATTCTAAACTTCTGTTAATTTTGTTTAAATTTAACTCCTTTTTTGCTAAAAATGTAGATCATAATCATGGGTCTCCGCCAATTATCCGCTTAGCTTAACTTTTTCTCTCTAACATTAACTTTTTCTCATATTATTTGTGACAGACCTGAGATCTGTCTAGTTGGCTTACGTTTATTTAGTATCGCAACCAAAAATGTATAAAAAATTAATCCAGACATAGCTTTTCTAAATTTTAACTATTGCAATTACTCAACAGATATAAATTTTGATATTACCTTAATTTAAAAAAATGCAATTATATTGCATATGTCTGTAATTCACAACTATTGTGATCAATTAAACAAATAAAACCTCGCTTTTCTAATTATAACTTATTTAATTTCAATCATCCTACCGTAATGGAAAAATTATTAATTTTCTCACTTCAAAACCTAGAACTGGGTCAAATAAATTGTAAATATTTACCTTGAAAAATACATATTTTACAAAATAACATTTATTGCTTATGTATATGTATAAGAAAAATGTAACAAATAATTTTTTGCTCAACATGTATTTAAGAAAATGTATATGCTTGAAATAAACTTAATTCAATGATTGTATTGAAATGAATTATATCGGATATACTTTTTATGGATAATAGGGAAGACGGAAGAAAGAGTAATTTTATTTTTACTACTACTTAATTCTAGACAAAGGAACTACACTAAATTGTGAGTTTCCAAGGAGACATTGAAATGGTTCGTTAATTTATTAAATGTTTTCTTTTCTAAATAAAATCTCCAGGGTTTGGTTGAATTGGCATTAAGTAAGGATAAATAATTATTGTAGTCATAATATATTTGTTTGTTAAACAAAGAACGTATTGTAAAATTAAATTTTTATAATGTTATTAGATTGTCACTAATTGTGTTGACTGCACCTTATAAATTATATGAGTTTTATTCAATTTAAATAATAAGCTTTGTTATTAGATTAAGTGTCTTCACTCTTCAGTTAAGCTTAGTTGGGTTTAATCTATCCTACCACATAAAACATTAGTGACTTACTATAGGTAGATCTGATACAGATAAGTAAAACTCTAAACTCAAAAGTATATATACTACCTATACCTATATTTTGTTTCCCATTTCCCAAAAGTTTATTCCGAACTGATTGGGAATAAATTTTATCCACGACCACTAAAGAATATATGCTTTCCATGCGTACGTCTATCATTGTAATTGTATTCATTCCATAACTAGTGCGGGGGGGGGGGGGGGGGTATGGTTTTAAAATTATTTTTTTTGCATTTTTTTTTAATTTTTTTTCTGAATGAACAATGTCGAGAATATTGTGTACAAATTTTAAGTTAATCCGAGTAAAACTAACGGAGTTACAGCGTTTCAAACGATATGGTATGGTTTTAAAATTATTTTTTTTGCATTTTTTTTTAATTTTTTTTTCTGAACGAACAATGTCGAGAATATTGTGTACAAATTTTAAGTCAATCCGAGTAAAACTAACGGAGTTACAGAGTTTCAAACGATATGGTATGGTTTTAAAAGTATTTTTTTTGCTTTTTTTTTTTATTTTTTTTCTGAATGAACAATAAATGTCGAGAATATTGTGTACAAATTTTAAGTCAATCCGAGTAAAACTGACAGAGTTACAGTGTTTCAAACGACCAGCCGTGATACCTGATTTTCCCGAAAACGTAATTTTTGAAGTTCGTGAACATTAGAACTCAAAATCTACTGATCCTTTTGAAAATTTGAACATTACTTCTTCACATAAATCAACAGGTAATCAGGAAGAGCTTTTCTATATTTTAATAACAAATTAACCGCGTTTTTTTGAGCTAACATCGCGTTTTTCACTTCCAAGTGCTGCAAAAAATAAAAAAAAAAAACTCTTCCTGATTACCTCGAGAAATACATCAACTTTAAAATGCATAACAATTTTGTTGATTCAGATGATCCGGTAACGAGTTATGATGTTCACCGCAAAACCACTTTTTTCCTCTGGCGATTCAACGTCACCGGATTATTTATCAATATTTTTCATTGAAAATTTTGACATGCTTCTGACATACTTCAAAAGTTGTACAATAATATGTAATTAAATTTAATAAAATTATATTACTGATGTCACCGCAAATAAATCACAAAAATATGCTTTTGTTTTCGTCTTTAAAACCATAAGCCCCCTCCCCCCCCTTAAATATTCCCCTAAAAAATTAAAAACTTCATTTGTTGTTATAGTAATATAAACAGGTTAAAACGAGAACAGCACATATATAAAAATATAAAATAAACAATTAAGGATGAACAATTTAACAATATATGTACCTACATATATAAAATAAACAATTTTCCGTTATGTGAAGAATATTGTTTTGTTTTTCTATGCTATCTTTGATGCATGTATTTCAATATGGTGATACAAACTTTAGCAGGCAAACTGGAAATTAATCGAAATATTTTGCAGTCGTGGATAAAATAGCATATTGTATTCGTTAGGATGACGGCAATTCTTCACTCGGAAACTTCATCCTCGTGAAGAATTGCCACCATTCTACACTCATACAAGAATCTACTATTTTCGAAAAATTATGTATTAATTAATTGTTGGATACAAAAATAATTAAAACTTATTTCGTGTCCCCGAATAAATTTATATAGAAAATCGCTTTGTGAGAAATGGTTACAGATATTCAATTAAAATTTGAATGCATTTTGTTTCAATTTTTAAAGTTTCATAAAATGTACTGAATCTTCTCGAAAATTAATAAAAATTGTTTTAATTTTATAAAGATGTTTGGTCTAAAACTATTAGAAACGTATTCAGACACACAAATCCACTTCATCATAAAATTTGAAAATCATCGCAGTGAAAAAGTCGAAATTTGAACTTCGTTTGGGTTGTTTCGAAACTTGGAAGTAGTATATAAAAATAAAAATTGCTACTTATTTTCGAATTTTTTTAACGTGCCTAGTTTAAGCATAGGCATGAACAACATGCATGAACAATTAAAATTTTGCCATGTCGAGGTAACTTTGAAATTAAATTGCTCAAGAACGACTAAACCAATTTTTAACAAATTTTGATAGGTGTAGGTGATTAGTTAATCTTTTAAAAAAAAATTAGTTAAACAATTTTGTAATTAATTTTAAAATTAATACATTATATATACTTAAACAAACTTTTTTAATATAGGGTCAAATTAAAATTGAATTTTGTATTTTTTTTAAATAGTTCTATCTTTACTCTAAAATATGTCAAATTTACAAATGGGCGTTTTTTGTTAACTTGAGATATTTAATTTCAGTCCGACTAAAAATTCTAATTCATCATAATTTTTCGAACAATTTCTATAATCTATACAATTACAAAAAATTTTAATCACTGAAGTTAGATTAACATCGATTATAGAACGATAAGCTGGCAAGTAATTAATGAAATATGTGTAATGTACCGCTATACTATCATGATTCATGGGTACTGCATTCGGAAATTATAGCATAGCACGCCATAGCTTATGTGGCGTAGACAATCTCCAGAATTATAATAAATAATAAATGGGTTAATTGTCGACTGACTATTTGTCCAATAGTAACCTTGAACTGCATCTTGAATTATGAAAGAATAATTTTCTGCAAAATCCACAACTGCGCCATACATTGACACCAATTTATTCCTCCCAATGTAATCCGCCAGAGTGTATTAATCGATCCATCCTTGCCGCAATACGAGCTAATCTCAAAGAATCACATCAGGAATATCCATCTCACTAAAATTAGAACCTCCCTATGCAATATCATACATGACTCCACAAAATTCTCACCTCACTTCCTAGTCTGTGGAAGTTAGATCGTATTACATGGATCCACAAATGAATTGCTTCGCTCATCACCAGACTTTCAATTGACACAATGTTTCGTTTCACTTCTAATCAACTGGAAGTAGCCATACTGCAAAACCTTAAAGCCGCGTATCAAAAGACTCCATATCGATAAAACTTGCGATCTCGATCACAGAAACTGGAACCTATTCAAGTAGTTTATGTGCGTAGCTTCACCCAAAGCCATTCTGCTAAAAAGTTTTCTATCGGCAAAATTTCTCAAGGATAAAATAATTCGAGCAATCGATAACGAAACCTATTACTTAGCAAATGCCTCTGGAAAACTTCTAGGGATATTCCATGCCAAAGATATTAAGACCTAAAATTTCGTGCATAATTTTGTCACACTTAGTTAATATTGCCCGTACTATATGAGGGCTCTTATCATTTAGGCCATGTGGTACGCCGCCATGATTGTGTCGGACGGAAAATCTTCCATATCAATCTTTCTTCCATTCCTAACATTGCCCAATTATTCTAATTGAATTACTTTTATAAATTCTATATTAACCGTTATAATAAACACTAATTTTGAGCTCGCTGAGACGCCCTTCGCTCAACCCAAATCATATGCCAAGTTTCAGGAAAATCAAAAATGGTCAGGTTTGTCATAGTTTGTCATGGTTTGTTATTTTTTATTTTCTAAGGAGAAAAAGATGCAATCCGTTCCCGCAAATGATTGAGTGGATATGAAATTTTAAACTCCTCGAAACTCCGGTATATTAAATCAAAAACTTGTAATTTATTTTAAAAAACTAAGTGCAATTTTACTTTACTCCTCGAAATTCAAATGGATAAGGATAGGGTATTGTCAAATGGATAAGGTATTGTATTGATTTCGAGATTATTGAATTTTATCCTTCCGACACCTATAACAATACGTTTTTTTGTATATTTTTTTACAACCCTAATTGTGTTATCATGCTTACAGAATAAAAGAAACAGCTGTTTATTTTGTTATGTTGCGCAAAAATTGTTGAATCAACGCAACACAATAAAATAACTTATTTGAACATGTTTAACTCGATTCTAGGCCCATTAAACTAAGGCAATTCAACTAAAAACAATTCGACTAATACTCAATTCTACTAAGACAATTCAACTAACAACAATTTGATTAAAACTCAATTCGACTAGAGCAATTTAACTAAATCAATTCAACGTTTGTAGAAGAATCTACTTGGGTAGCGGCAATTCAACGTTTGCGGCAAATGTTGAATTGCCGCTACCCAAGTAGATTCTTCTACAAACGTTGAATTTATTTAACCTATACTCATTGTAAAAAATATAATCAAATAAAATATTATAGGTTTATTTAATATAAAGAACATAAAAAGTAACACGTCAATATGAAAATAACGGAAAAGACATAAATTTTAAATTTTAATTTACAAAATCAATTTTAGTTACAATTGCAATTTGTTTCATATATTCGAAAGGAGCCGTTTTATCAAAATTTGCTACTAAACGAGATAAATATTCAGATGCATTTTTATATTTTTTTCTTTGAGGCACCCCGGTTTCTTTTTGGCTTAAAAGTTGTTCCTTTTGGAACTCCATTTCACCCTGTTTTTTCTTAAACCCTTCGATTAGTTGCTGGAGGTTGTTATATATCTGGATTACTATAATTTTTATAATTTTGTTTAGTGCATTATTGAAGCCCTCTGAAATATTGTTTGTTTAATGTCCTTTGGTTCGAGCCTCTTAGTAAAAATTCCACAATTCTCTTTCAAATCGTGCATCTCTACGTACCCCATCAGGTCAAAGAGTTCCAAAATAATTTGTTTCAAACGTTGAATGGCTTTAGTTAAATTGCTCTAGTCGAATTGAGTTTTAGTCAAATTGTAGTTAGTTGAATTGTTTCAGTAGAATTGATTTTTAGACTTTTGTTTTTAGTTGAATTACTTTAGTTAAATGGGCCGGTAACGGTTTAACTCAGACACGAAAAACTTAAATAAAATTCAATGTCTCTTCTTTTATTCGTGGTATTGTTTTATTGGTGAATTTTAAAATATTTAATTCAATTTAAATTAAAACATATTTCACCCTGTCGTCAAATATATCATTAAACAGTTACATTTTAAAACACTATTATTCTCTCACAAATTGTAAACTTTTGCTCGAGTATAATCTACTTCATCTACTTAAGCAATAAAATCCTATTAAGTAATCAAAAGTCCAAATTTAAATAAAAAATTGTTTTTGGAAATTGGTCTGTCTATGAATGATAATGAAATCACTTTTATGTGGTAATGACTTAATTATCTATTCAATAATAATGTTAATAAAGTAAAACCAAAAAGGTAAACACCACAAATCGGATACCGTTAACAAAAACAATCACTTAACACATTGAAATTATTAAAGTATTATTTTACAACGGCTTGATGTGTCAATATATCAATATGCCAGTGTTTAATACTTTGGTTGGAACATAATATATTTCATTTCCAAATTGAACCCTATAACTGGACACTACATAATACTTTTTGCAGAACTTTCGATGCATAAATAATTTTTGCAATTCCATTAATTTAATGGCGTAGATAATAAGTTAAATTGATCAATTACTAATTTTAACTACAATAAATAACTAACACTAACACTTTTGTACCTAACGCTATGCAAATTATTCGTGTAAGAGGATAGTTAATTGAATTTTAAAACTTTCTGTGTTGATTTGATGATATTAAAGATTGTTGGTTACATTTTTAATTAATTGTTTTTGAAAAATGGATTATTCCCATATAGTGGAGTCAAATTAGTAAAAAAAAGTGATATATTTGATGTAAGAGCAAAGTTGAATTTTTTTTTTGTTTTATGTCAAGGACATAAAAGTTAGTAGGCATGTAATTATTTAGCAAATTTGGAGGTCCGGAAGTGCCTCAAAAATGGCAAAAACTGGTTTTTTGGTGTTTTTTGAGTAGGTCGCTTCACTATTTTTGAAATATTTCGGGCTCTAATGATCATAAAAAAAAAACAAAAAATGCAAAATGTTTGTGATTAAATTTAAAATCCATCTAGGAGGGTTAGATACTTTAAAAGTGTAACCTAACCTCAAAAAACCGAATCGCGTGACTTTTTTATTTTTTTTACTAAATTTATGATAAGGGGCGGAAAAATCGTCGAATTTTCATGAAAATTTCAGGAAACATGTATTTTAATATTCTCAATATGGAATTTAATTTTTATGAAAAAATTTTATTTTTTTCGGCTACAATTGGCATTTTTCGTTAAATTTGGCAAATGGTGCCATTTTATGAGAAGTAATCCAAAATAAAATTTTTTTTTTTTAATCTGTACTTTTTTTTATCTACTTTAACCTAAGTATAATCAAAATTATGTTGCCTTAATTTAAATGCCTATTTTTGGGCATGAAAAAAAAACATTAATTTTTGCATTTTTTTGACATTTTACCATATATACGGTGTTATTTATGCTATTATCATGTATTTTGCATAAAAGTGAAATATGCAATTCAAATTAATAAAAAATATATTTTTTAAAAAATACATAACCTACAAAACTTTTTTTTCTTGCAATGCCCTAAATTGCTTTTGGTAAATAATTAAAATGTTATTACAATTATTGTAAATATTTGATATGAGATTTTGAAAAAATGTAATATTCAATTTTTTTCAAACATTTTTCAAACATATAAAATACACAGCATAAATAATTTTACGCCAATTATGTTTTCAATTGAAAATTCTATATGCGTTATTATGGTTTTCCATATTATTCACTGTTTGTGTGCTTTTGTCACTTTTGAATTAAAATACAATATTTAAAAATATACTTTTTGCTGCTTATTTTTAAAATTTTTTGATTATTAATAATAATATAAACTTTCTTATAGTAACAATTTGAATTTGATTTTTTATTTTATTGAATATCGATTTCGACTTACGCCATCCTCAGTTTAAATTATTATTAGAATTTTTGCTTAAACTATTACTTATATACTACTTCAACTGCTATTTTTTATTATTATGTCGTATATTTTGTTAGTTTAATTTTAATTATTTACCAAAAGCAATTTAGGGCATTGCAAGAAAAAAAAGATTTGTAGGTTATGTATAATTTTAAAAATTATTTTTTATTAATTTGAATTGCATATTTCACTTTTATGCAAAATACATGATAATAGCATAAATAATTCCGAATATATGGTAAAATGTCAAAAAAATGCCAAAATTAATGTTTTTTTTTCATGCCCAAAAATGGACATTTAAATTAAGGCAACATAATTTTAATTATACTTAAGTTAAGGTAGATAAAAAAAAGTACAGATTAAAAAAAAAAATTTTTATTTTGGATGACTTCTCATAAAATGGCACCATTTGCCAAATTTACCGAAAAATGCAAATTGTGGCCGAAAAAATTAAAATTTTTTCATAAAAATTAAATTCCATATTGAGAATATTAAAATACATGTTTCCTGAAATTTTCATGAAAATTCGACGATTTTTCCGCCCCTTATCATAAATTTAGTAAAAAAATAAAAAAGTCACGCGATTCGGTTTTTTGAGGTTAGGTTACATTTTTAAAGTATCTAACCCTTCTAGATGGATTTGAAATTTAATCACAAACATTTTGCATTTTTTGTTTTTTTTTTATGATCATTAGAGCCCGAAATATTTCAAAAATAGTGAAGCGACCTACTCAAAAAACACCAAAAAACCAGTTTTTGCCATTTTTGAGGCACTTCCGCACCTCCAAATTTGCTAAATAATTACATGCCTACCAACTTTTATGTCCTTAACATAAAACAAAAAAAAAATTCAACTTTGCTCTTACATCAATATAAAATGCTAATTTGACTCCACTAATATGCTAAATAGATAATTTCCGGCCGGTTATTGTGAAGCGATACGAAACGATTGAAGTGAAATTGAATTCTTCTAAAAGAGTAAAGTGCTGTTTCACCACTGTCAGTTAAATGTGTAAAATGGAACCCGATCACCAAATTTTTCACAATAAAATGATAGATTTCCTAAATTTGGCTTTGCTTATTTATAATAACTTATAAATAAATTAATCAAAACAAATTTTCGTTTGTATATTACTTCATTTAATTATTTACATCAGTGAACATAATCTTAATTACTTGAACAAATTGTTGGCAAAAAGTCTTAACATCAATTTCGTTTGTTTAATTATGTAAGAACTTACTTTCAATCAATTTTAAATTTTGCAGTAATGTGACATAATTAAATGTTTTTAAATTTATTTAATACTATTGATACAACTGTATCATTTTTTCCACTTTCATGATTTTAATGCATTCTACGAATGAAGCAGTTTCGGGATATTCAATTATTTTTGTTTATGTATAAAATGAAAATGATGGTGTAAATAGGTTAAACGAATAATATGAAACACATAATTTTTATAGAAAAGCAAATAAATTTTATTAAATACTTAAATTTATGCAAAACGCAAAACATTTTAAAAACTAATTTTATCACACAAACAAAAGAGGGGAAGTAATTACAGATGAACCAACACATTTTATACTTATTACCGATTCCAATGCACATATATATCAAGATTTTCCATCTTTTGTGTTGTAAGCCAACAGTTTTGGAATTTAAAATTTCATGTGTTGTGGTTGAGTTAAGTTTCTTTTGTCTCTTTTATTTCTAAGTTATGTAAAACGCGATAGCCTAAAACTGACACTCGATTGATCATCATGATTGGGGCTTCATTTTAATGAAAAGATTTTGTGCACAATTTGAAAGTGCTTTAGTGGTACTTTTTATGCTTCAGTGGTGACATTTTTTCAATCCAATGGAATATCTTACTTTCTTGTGAAGAAGGAATCAAAATAACATTTAAATTTTTTTTATTTTTACTGTAGAAACAATCTTTTCAAACCAAAAATAATAATTATTTTTCTAATTTTAGGTAAGGTACAATGGCAATAAAAAATAATTAAAGTAATGAAAATGTTAAGAAATTAAGGAAATTTTCTATTCAAAAATTAAAGAAACTGCAAATTAAAATAAGTAAGTCTATGTTTACACTTAATCTTATTGTGGTTATTTTTTTAATTTAAAAAATAGGTTTTAGTATTACAATAAAGACAAATGTATCGTTTGATTTAAATATATCTTCCCGGGTTTCAATAGTTGCCGGCAAATGAGAAACCCTAATGTCAACGCCTAAATTGTCACTTACTAAGATATGCTTAATATATCAGATACTGGTTACACACCGGTATCTGATAGTATCAGGCAACTGATAACATTTTTTATCGTTATACTTAAGGTTAATATTCTAGTATTGTAAAAATTATTAAAACTTACTCAGACACCTCAAAGTCTGAACGCATGTCATCTTAACCTTCCAAATATTCCACATAGTCTGTCAACTATGAGATCTCATAAAGTCATAGAGATCTAATAGTGACATTTTCGTTTTTTGAAATCCATAAATCCATAAATCTATCTCTGTTGACAGACTATGTGGAATATTTAGAAGGCTAAGATAGCATTAGGGTTTTTCATTTCCCGGCAACTATTGAAGCCCGAGAAACGAAATATTTCGAAGATATGCCCGGGATTCACGGGAAAACCGGGTTTTAATATATAAATAAAATTTGACTATTAAATGATTTAGCACGTTTAGTAAAATTTAGCATCAATTGGAACGCACTCTTACTAATTAAAAAAAAAGTCGGACAAGTGCGAATAAAATTTGCTCGCGAAAGGTTCCGACATTACGCCAAGGTTTTCACAATATAAAAAATAATTGACATAAAGTTATGTTGTAAAGTCTTTATATTTCTAGACCATAGACACATAAAAAATAAATGTTTCATCGTAAATGTCAATAGTAAATGTAGACCAAGCTCCCACGACACTTTAGTCTACCTCACATGTACCCTCTGTGAAATTGGGTTTAACTTATAGGACCTTTATCAGAAAATACCTATCCAGTATCCGACTTTCTCATTTACGTTAATTAATATTTGTAATCACTAATTACAAAAGGCTACTTATTTAAAATTTAACCTCGCTGAAATTTCTTAAATTGAGACTATTTATAATTTAAGAAAATTTTGGACTGCCTTGAGATTTTTGTTTTTAAGTACCTGGCAGACCCAATTAAACGGATGAAAAACTGATGGCATAGTTACCGTACATGTAACCTCGCTGAAATTTCTTGACATAATTGAGACTTTTGTATATAATTACAGAAAACGTAGTCGACTTTGACATTTTTCTTTTTAAGTACCTGGTAGACCTATAATTAAATGGATGAAAAATTATTATCTTTTTTACCTCACATGTAACTTTCTCCAGATTTTTGCAAATAAAAGAGTACATCTTGTCTAACAATAAAACACGTGTCGGCGTCGCAAAAAAGATTAATAAATATGGCCGACTCTTTTTTTAATAAAATACATCGCGCGCGAGAATAATGCATTACACCAGCAGTTTGAATTTTAGAATGGTTCGATAACAATTTTCAATCATTATTTTTTTACATTTTATTGTTATTGTTATTTATTTTTATTGGCCTTTTTCACACTTGTATGCAGTGCAACGCATCACTTCTTCGTTTCTTACCTCTTTGCCTAAAAATTACCTATAATATACCTTTGATAATTTAATAATAAACAATTGTCATAGTTATTATAATAATTTGGAACATTCTCACTATACTCGCATATATACGATTATGCCGACTACTTGTCTTTCACACTTATATACAGAATCAGCCTATACAGCTGTCTTTTTTAAGAAAGGCAATATTCGACCGTTCAATGTTTTAGAAAAATTACTCAAATTCCAAAATCTATTTCTATCAATGACATCTGCAATTGATATCTTAGAAAAATTTGGTGTCGTATACAGTACAATTCTACAACATTAAAAATTGTAAAACTGTAAATGCTGCGAGGTATGAAATATCCCAACAGATCTATACTATTACTGATAATAATCACAATGAATATTTTTTAAAAGAATTTCGGCAGATCTTTAATTCCTACGTGCTGTGCTGGTGATCTCTTCAACAAAAGTATTACAAACTATTTTTATAAATTCTATGTGGCAAAATGCGAAAAATGCTGAATGCATGGTTTATCGTTCTGAGGAAAACGGTTGGCTTCTGGAAGATCTAAAATTAAAATCACTTTAGCACAAAGGATCATCACTTCCTTCCAAGGACGATAAATTCGCTGAGGAAAATGATGAGGATGATGACAATGATCGGACAGAACTAGATTGTTTTGATGATATCGACGGATAACGGATTTCTTAAAGCAAATATGAAAGGATTTAAAATCTTTTTGTTTTCTATTATAATTTACTAACAAAATATGATAAAAGATATAAAATAAAGCCGAAATTAGACTATTGCAGAACTCTGCAATATTTCTGCAATGGTAGTGTGTAAAATATTCATTGCAGAAAAGTTTGGCAATGAGCTCATTGCAAAACATTGCAATGACTCTTTGCAATGTTTTGCAATGAGTTCATTGCCAAAATTTTGCAATGAATATTTTACACACTACCGTTGCATGACTATTGCAGAAATATGGCAGAGTTCTGCAATAGTCTAATTGCGGCTTAAAACATGAAATCTTAAAATATGTTAAAAGTATTGAATTATAATTAAATAATAATAAAAAATAAACGCCTTATTCTTGTTAAATTGAGTTTTATTTCACTAAATACGTATTTCGAAAGCTATGCTTCCATAGAGAGTAGTATCTAAAAACTAGAGTTTTTAGATACTACTGTCGATGAAAGCATAGCTTTCGAAATACGTATTTAGTGAAATAAAACTCAATTTAACAAGAATAAGGCGTTTATTTTTTATTATTATTTAAATATCTGGTTACAGTTTAGAACTTTTAAAATAAAAATGTGTGAATTATAATTGTTATTATTAAAATTATTTGTAATAAAAAAGTCTATTTTATATTAATCTCTTCTATGTTATTCATATATGGCAGCATAGTCAATAGTGAGATTGTTCCAAATTATTATAATAACTACTAAAATTGTTCATAGTTAATTTATCAATATCATCGAAATTATTATGAATAAAATGTCAAAAAATAATGATTGAAAATTGTTATTGAACCATTCTAAAATTTAAACTGCTGGTATTGCATTATTTTCGCGTGCGATGTCGTTTATTAAATAAAGTCGGCCATATTTATTAATGACTTTTGCGACGCCGACACGTATTTTTTTGTTAGACAAGATGTACTCTTTTATTTACAAAAATCTGGAGAGAGTTACATGTAAGGTAAATAAGCTAATAATTTTTCATCCATTTAATATAGGTCTGCCAGGTACTTAAAAACAAAAATGTCAAAACCGACCAAAGTTTTCTGTAATTATACAAAAGTCTCAATTATGTCAAGAAATTGCAGCGAGGTTACAAGTGGGGTAACTATGCCATCAATTTTTAATCCATTCAATGAGGTCTGTCAGGTACTTAAAAACAAAAATCTCAAGGCAGACCAACATTTTCTTAAATTATAAATAAGTCTCAATTATATTAAGAAATTTCAGCAAGGTTACATTTCAAATAAGTAGCCGTTTGTAATTAGTGATTACAAATATTAATTGAAAATATTAATTAACGTAAATGAGAAAGTCGGTCACTAGAGAGATATTTTCTGATAAAGGTTCTATAAGTTAAACCCAAT
This sequence comes from Diogma glabrata, assembly GCA_963693315.1. Classification (NCBI taxonomy): domain Eukaryota; kingdom Metazoa; phylum Arthropoda; class Insecta; order Diptera; family Cylindrotomidae; genus Diogma; species Diogma glabrata. The sequence continues at coordinate 215,442,890 of OY856187.1, forward strand.
TTCACAGAGGTTACATGTGAGGTAGACTAAAGTGTCGTGGGAGCTTGGTCTACTGTCAGTTTCATTTAAGTTGATTGAAGTAACACAAAAAATGTTATTACTTGAGGTTCAATTAAATCTTATCCATAGCTGTTTATTGTTACTAAAGAAAAACTTAATTACACCTGTTTGTAAACTGTTTATAGTTGAAAAAATTTGGGTCAAAAATTTTTTTTCACACTTCCCCACTCCCATCCCTAAACATATACGATTAAAATTATATGAGACTTCCCTATATTTTTCGTTAAAAGTTTATCAAATTTCCTGTCTCTTTGATTTTTTTCAATTAATTTTGGTGCTTTTTCAAATGACACCCCCACCCATTTAGGTCAAAAACGCTTTTTTCTCAAAACGGCGTTTTCAAAGAAGGTGGGCATGAGTTCTCAAAAACGGTTCAACCAATCGGTCTGAAATTTTAACACAACCTTCCTAGATATATGGTTCAGGGATTGACCGAAGGAATAAGATTGCCGAAACAATTATCTATTTTTAAAACAATTTTACGAAAAAATTTGGTAAAATTTTTTTTTTCTTGGAGTTGCAATTTTGTCAAAAATCCAAGTTTCGACTATTCCTTCGAACAAAACCTAGATTTATCTATCGACTAATAGAACTCTTTTTAGTTTTTTATTTTGAATATTTCAAACCAGAAACCCTTTTTTTAAAGATATCCACGAGATCGTCAAAATGGAGGAGTTGCTTTAAGTGGCATTTCATTTTTATTTAAACAAATTTTTATTTAAACTAACTAAATTCTTATAACTTACGACTAGGATACATTCAAAAAATGCAAATCTCTATTTTTCAGCAAGAAATTATTTGATTTATTGTACGATAATAAGAAATTATTTGCTGATTCACGATAATAATAAGACAAAATATGTATATGGGGCATTTCATATCAAGTGAGACAACTTTTAAAACCGATGTCTTCTGATCGGGATGAAATTTGCACCAAGGTTAGTCCTATTGGATAGTAATTTAGACACAATTTTTCAACAAGATCGGTCAAGAACTCTGTGAGTTAGAGAGGGTCGAAATTTGACATTTTGGCCAAACAGGTGTTTTTTCTCATCCATGTAACTTATTACCTGTTGTCCTTAGCAAAATTTGTCCCAAATATTTTAGATAGCTATTTCTTCAATCTTTTGAAAAAAAAATTTAAAAACAAAAAAATATAATTTTTGAATTTTGTTTTGCAAAACCAAAAACTTTTTTAACTTTTTTTTCAAAAACGACCCTTTTTTTTCTTTTTTTTTTAATCAAAAGAAAGCTAAGGTCTTTTCCTTTAAGAGCTTTTTGGTCGCTTAGTGGGATGCGAGTGGGATATCTATCAAAATAAATGTTTTGTAACTCAAGACAAAGGTTTTTCAATTTTTAGCATATGCACTATTTTGAATTTTTTCGTATTTGTGTTTAATTATGTGTAATTATGTGTGTAATTATTATTAATTGTGTAAATTAATATATAATAATAATAATAAACATAAAAAGATAAATAATCTAATAAAATTTAATCTTAATCTCACTAGATCTTAATCCTTTCTTGGCGTTACTAGGCGTTACTTCAGCTGTTGATTTCAATGCTGGTTTTTTTTGTCTTCCGAATGAAATCGCATTGAGTAGAGGCAGAAAACTTTTTCACCTTGAGTCTTCCATCGGCAAGCGGTATAAAAGTATGGTATTGAGAGGTGCCATCGATTGTTACCGCAGCATCGAATCTGCTCTACGGTGTTTTCAATGTTTCCTCATGATCCTCTGTATTGGAGCAAACCTCAAAAGAAATGCGGCGAAGTATAGTATAGCCTCCAGTGCTCTCATCAAGATCGCATCTTAGATGCGGCTGCTTTATTCCATTGGGCAAAGAATTATTGTAAAGAAACTGAAATAGTTTTTAGTAGCACAGAGGATCATGAAGAAACATTGAACACACTGAAGAGCAGATTGGCGATGGCACCTCTCAATACCATGCTTTTATACCGCTTGTCGATGGAAGACTCAAGTTGAAACAGTTTTCTGCCTCTACTCAATGCGATTTCTTTCGGAAGACAAAAAAAAAACCAGCATTGAAATCAACAGCTGATTAATCAATATTAATGATTTGGACGTGGAATCTAGGACTTTTTAAAAATTAATGGGACCGAGGTTTTAAGGAGATTCTATGTGACTCATATTGTAAGTCCTATTACACAACACATTTAATTAAAAAAAATTATCAGTCAAAAGTAAATTCACGCAATTCAGGTCGAGTAAACAGCATTTGGGATTTAAGCTAAATTTGATTCTTTTCAAGCAAGATCTTGTACCTGTACGCCTTATATTGTAAGAAAATACACAATCTGTTGTTTGCACAAGATGGCTGAAGACTGATGAAACTCAGTTATTTATAAAACAATTTTTCCAAAACTAATTTTTGCATTGAAGAAGCTTCAATTTATTTGAATCGGCTTCGTAAGAGCTAATTAACAAAAGAAACTTAAATACATTAACTCTACACGGCTGCACCCCTACTACCTTAACTTTTCTAGATATATTTTATTTCTTTTTCAAATACCTAACACCGGCTGCACCCCTACTACCTTAACTTTTCTAGATATATTTTATTTCTTTTTCAAATACCCGAGTAACCTGTGGTATTTCAAAAATTAATACTTGACTACCCGGGTACTTGCAAAGTCGCGTAATTTGGATACCCTTAATTGAGGGTGATATCGTTGACTGAATAGAGTTCACTCTTCAAAACCCCTAAGATATTACCTTAGCTAGTGATAGCTCACTGTTATTGCCAGTAGTAGGGATTGCAAATTTTAAGGAAAAAATCAATACCGGGATTTCGACATTGAATAACGGAATCCAGGTATTAATACCGGGATTAAAAAAAAATAAAAATCTTAATAAAATACTTTTTTCTGTACTTTAATCGTACATTATGATGCATGGACGTAGAGCTTAGGATTTTGGAGCGCCTCGTAATTCCTCGAGCGCCACCCACATTAAGTCCAAAATAGCTCACGTCCGTGCGTCATATACTATTTTTTATTCGCCGCAAGCAAAATATTTTTAAAAAAATTGTTTTTCGGCAAACGGCTGTAAAGTTTAACTTTACTGCCACTAGGGAGGGAGCTAGTTAAAGTCTTACTTTTTTACTTATAATCAAAGCGGCTGCAAAATTAACGCCATTTTTATTTTATATTACGGCGGCAGTAAAGTAACATTTGTTATTTTCTTATTTGTTATTTTGTTATTTTTTCAAACAAATTGTATAACTATGATGACAACAAAAAATAAGAAATTGATTGTGATTGGATTATAAAATTTTGAACTATTGTATGTATGTATGTTCGGTTTAGATTTCAAATCGATTAAAATCGTTCAATTCGTTTATATCCAATAAAAATTGTTAACAAATTGAAGAAATCACTACAGTAAATTTATTGATGCTGGAATTGATTTCGTTAGTTACAAATGGTTTTTACAGTAACCACTATATGAATTTGTGCCATATGCAAAGTAGCACACAAAGTTGTAATTGCTGAAGGTCTACACGTCCACTTTATTTTTGAGATTACTGTTGTTTTACTGTTAGACAGTAAACTAGAATACTATAAATAATGGTTTGAGGTTGATACAAGGGAAAACTGCCAATCAACATTATTTTATTTTATCACTCATCTCATCATTAGGTTTACGCTGCATGTTAGATGCAATCAATTATTTTTGTTTGTTGAAAAAAAAATTATAATGAAATGTCATAGATAAATCGACAGTGTAAATAAGAGATCTTTTCCTTGGTGAAGTCCACGAATCCGTCCGTACGTACACTTTTTTATACGTAAGTAACTATGACAACAAAATATATGCTTAAAAAGTGACACTTTACGGCCGCAAATCACGTTAATAAAGTACCACTTTAATATGTAGGCGAAAAAAAATATATTTAAATAATAATATAACAAAATAAAATAATTTAGTCTTTAATCAAAAATGGAACATGTTATAGTTAACAATTATATTGCAATTATATCAACATTAAAAATTTTAATAAAATAATTTTTTCTATATTTTAAAATATATTTAAATAATAATAATAATTCAGTCTTGGAAATAATCAAAAAAGAACATTTAAATAATAAAATTGCAAACTGCAATCACAATTCACATTAAAAAATAGAAAATAATTTAAGACTACGTTCTTTATTGGTAGCTTTATTTTTTATGATAACAATTTCGACGAACCGAATCACCAATCAACATAAAAGTATCCTGTATGATATCCTATATGAAATTATGTTTCACATTAAGGATTTTTCAATATGTATAGAAATAAATACAATCAAATGATATTTCGTTATAGAGATTTTTGAGTTTAGAAATAAAACACTATTTTCCCTTTAATATTGAAAAACCGGTATTTTAAAATGCTAATACCGGGATTTCGAGGTTGGAAAATTCGTTCAAATCCCGGTATGCCGGGATTCGAAATCCCGGAATTGCAATCCCTAGCCAGTAGTATATGATATCTCACGTTCACTTGTATGCCAATAGCAGGGAATGGAGTACGCGGATTTGTCTGTTACATCCATAGATCAAAATTTAAAAAAAAAATTATAAATCAACAAAAACTGATCCCTTATGCGAACAAAAATTAAATTAAGCTATGTTAAATTTATTTTCTATGGTAGGACTGTCAAACTTCATGGTAAAAATTTCATCACAAACACATTGTTGGACCCTAAGTACTCGTAACTTTCACTAATGCAAACATTACAAAATTCTATTGTAATTACATGTCATGCACACAGTCGCAATGTATTTATTTATATTAAACAAAATCGATTCATGTAATTTGATAAATAAATACAGTTTATCCACATTTTCCTCCATTTCCTACTTAACTGTTATTGTGCTTGAATTTATGCCATTTTTACTACCGATACAACGTATTGTTATAGTTTATAAAAGCAAAACTTTAACTTTTAGCGCGACGTATGATAGTATGATATTTAAACAATACAATGCAATTTATAATAAACAATAATTGTTGTAATGTAACATGTAATTTATATGTTAATTATTTTTATTTATAATAAACTTAACACGTTCGTTTTGTTGTGTAAAAATTTAATTACGTGTAACAATTCAATTTTTTTATGTTCGTTTTTGAAGAAAATTTGATGACCTGGAAGTATAGTGTTACTGTACCTATATGCGAGTTTTTATATGATAAAATAAAAATTTTAATATCTTGCTTGACTTTAGTAATTTTTTTATAAATTAAGAAAATAAAATAGATTTTTATATGACATTGATCGACAGCAAAAAGAAAATGCGATTATTTTAATCGGTTTGAAGAAAGAATATTAAATGATGCAGATAGAAAGTAAAAAGATGTTGATTTATTATATTCGAGAATAAAAACTTTTTATTTGTTTTGTCTATGTAAATATTAATAAATGGTTTGTCTGATGGAAATTGCAAATTAAATTAAATTAAATTAAATTAAATAATACTAGACACCACAGTAAATTACTTTTTACCTCACCACAATTTTCAATTATGTGAAGTAATGTAATCTATCGAAAAAAAAAATTGGCGACGCTGGTGTATAGGGTAACTTTACCACAGCGCTGGCAACAAAATGTCCTGGATAAAGAGTGAGCTTATATCCAAGCCTTTATAAAGTGAGCTTATCTCCTATAAATCTTCGTTTTTGGTAAAGTTTCATCAAAATAGGTTCATTAAAGAAAGCGGTAGCATCTCACCAGACAAAAATTCTGTTGAGAATAAATAAAATAAAATATTTAACGGAGAGACAAACCGGAAATTGGAATGCAGAACTGTTGCAAATCATACATTTATTTACAAAGCATATATTTACCAAGTTAAACATAAATCGATTGCTGTTTAAGTTTTAAATAAACAGGTCCACTTATCCCAATATCGTCCAAAAAATAATCAATTCATTTTAGTTTAAATCTCCATCTATGGTCAAAGTTTTATCAAAATTGACTAACGAACGAAGTTTGTATGCATCACCAGTTCACCACAGCTCTGGTAACAAAATGTGCCGGATATATAGTGAGCTTATATCCAACAAATACTTCAATTAATGGCAAAACGATGTCATAGATTTCCCAAATTGTTACAATTGGATTGTTACAAATCATACTCTAAGCATATACTTATAACAAGTTTAATCAAAATCGATTATTAGAAACCGTTGTTATTGATGTTTCCAACAAACAGGTGTTCGGGAGGCTCCCCACCACTTATCTCAATATCGCCCAAAAATTAAACAATTCTTTGTCAATTAAATTTTCATCTTTTGTCAAATTATCATCAAAATGGATTAATGAACGAAGTCTGTATGCTACCAACAAACTTTAAAAACAAAGTGTGAAAAGTCAGCAGTTGTATGGTGAACCCCCGTCACTTTGATCACTGTGCATCAAAAGTTGATCATTAAAGATATCACACCAATTAAAACCTTTTTCATAAGTTTCATCATGATCACTTCATTATTGTAGAGTGAATAAAGACACTGAACTGACACTTAGTCTGACTTCATTAAACCATTGAAACGGATGATTGGAGGTTAAACAATTTAACTAAAGTTTTAGCTCACAGAGACCAGGTAAACGAAAAATGTAATAGCTGAAGAAACTGAAACAATAACTATAACTAAATAATTTCTATGGGCTTGCATCACAGAACAAAATCAAATGGTGGGTATGTGTCAAAAAAAATAACATTGCTTATACCCTTTTCGCTCGTTCTGCTCGACTACTCTTTGACAAAGTTGATTTTGGATTGCTATATAAATTTCTTGATAAACAATATCAATCTTATCACACGTCATGACCATGAATAACCCTGATGCTCTCCAAAAAGATGGCACTAAAATTAAAGCTGCATGTCGTGCTTTCTGTTTTTCTCTTAATAAAAAATTTATAGATTGTTAAACTTAAAGATGTGTTTTTATAATTCTTGTTTTATCATAATTCCTTATCAGTATTTACCTGAACTATCCACATATTCATATAACAATAAGATATAAATGTATATCAAGGTTGAGAAGAGGGAATGAATTATGAGGATTTTTTTCATTATTGCTTGTTTCAAAAGTATCAATTGCAATTACAAATCTCAAAATATCATTTTGATTTAATTTAAAGTGAAGGGAAATATTTATACCATTAATATTATAATAACTCAAGTGATGTATGTATAAGCTTTTAGTTTAACTCATACCACCAATTCTTTCCCTAACAAAGAAAAAATTTGTATGATAATTAAAATATTAAATTTATTAGCTTATAAGCTTAAGACATAACAAATTAACTCACGACAAAAGAGTTCAAAACGTTACAAACAAATTATGGTAATGAGTAATGACACATCAGACTAATGCAAAGCTGTTTATTTATCAACCAATATTCTTTTGTCATAAACATTCAATATTTATAATACTCGGTAGTTAAATGCTTAGACAACATAAAAAAGTGAAAGAAACAAAAAGTCATAAAATTTATTAGAAATAAAATAAAAATAATGACTCAAAAATGAGTTCAAAAAAATTAACGAATGAACAAAGAATGAAATCAAAACATAACATAACCGCCTCCACGTAAAATCAAAATAGCTGTAATATGCGCTTTAAGAATATATTATATATTTAATAAAGATTTCACACAATTTAGTATGGAAATTTTCCATTGAACTCAATGAAACAAATCTGCACATCAACTGAACTCGAGATAATTTGATATGTTTATAAAAAATTAGTGAAGCAAAAAAAAAATTGAATAGTTGGAAGGTTTGGGTGACACAAACGCAGGATTTCTTATAAAAGCTTCGTAGCGATCTGGATTCTTTTCAAATTGAACACAGTGGAAAGGGTCTGTCTAATAACTACCTATTATGGACATCAATTATTTTAAGTCCTGTCATTCTGATCATTTTGATAAACAAAGTAAAGATGAACATTACATAGTTTTACATGTCCATTTCGGTTTTATAATTTTTTTTCGGTGCCGGTTTCGGTGAATTAATTTTTTTTTTGAATTAATTTATTTATGTCTTCACCACGCTACTAAATAAACTTTAGTAAATGGTTTTAATGACAAGAAGGGACGGATTTCCTTTTTCGGTGTATTGGAATTAGATGACGGAAGTCCAATATACTACTACAGATTTTTTCATTAGTTCTATTTAATGATACTATACAAGGAACTGATTAGTTTTTGAAACATAATCAATAAAGCGGTGGATTTTTGGAGCTGTATTTTAAACTTCAAGCACTAAACACCAATTATAGACTCAATTGATTATATAATCTAAATTATAACTGTAAACTACATTCCCATAACATTATAGAGCCTGCAACAGATCGGTTGACAGCCAAGCAGCAGTTTTTGCGCTAAAATCCACCCGCTTTGAATCAAGACTAGCTTGGGAATGCTTCCAAAATCTACAAAAAATTTCCTGTAATAATAGTACTCAGCCACACAGAGATACAAGAAAATGCTATTCCCGACGCTTTAGCAAAGTAAGGTGCCAATAAAAAGTTTTTGGGACCGAAACCATGCTTTGGAATGGTCAAGAGTTTCATAAAAAGCACTATTCAAACATTGGAACAGGAACAAATTCTAATACACTCCAAGAAGTTTTTAGGTAACCTCCTTGTTTCACCCTTAAAACCAATGAACTTAAACAGAGAGTCTCTAAGGAAGTTAACGTGGTGCATTACTGGACATGGCCCTGTAAACCTCCATTTAAACAAAATATGCCTTGATTTTGCCGACAGTTGTAGATTCTGCTACTTTGACAGGTTTGGATTTGTGCTCGCATATATGTCAAAACGATGCCTTCTTCTACTTTGGAAGAAAGCCTGAGCTTCACTATGGGTGACATATATTTTTTGGTATTTATCTTTCTGTATTTCGTATCGCATTAACTAACCCATTTCCTGCAGTTTTTTTAAATAAATTTTTTCGATTCAATTTATTTATTTATTTATTTAACGTATGGTTTTTGCTGTGACACATTAAAAACAAAAATAAAAAAACAAAAAATAAAACTTAAAATAGATAGATTTTCCTATGAAATCTACATAAAACAAAACATGAATACACATTAAATGAGCTTACAATCAATTTGATTACGCGTCTTTTAGTTAAAAAGTAAAATATTAAAATATTTGAACATTGGGCAGTATATTTGAACATTAGATGTTTACATCGAGTGAGTTTATCCATGCTACTACATTGGGAGTTGCCCATTGGATGTCTGAGATGTCCCCATTGTATCGTCGAAGTGGACACACAGTTGCAATGTGTTTTATGGTTTGTTGTGGAGCTCCGCAGTCACATTGAGGGGATTCTGAGATGCCCCACTTGTAGAAAGAGTCAGCACAACGTCCATGATTCGTTCTTATTCGGTTTAGTGTAGTCCAGGTATGACGTGGCAGATCGAAACCAGGTTGGGCAGAAGTCGGGTTAGTAATAGAAAGGCCAGGAGTGTTGTAATCATTCCAGGAGGCCTTCCAGGCATCCAAGATATTAAAATTAGTTGCCAGCAGGTTGCTGGCAGTTTTATGTGGAGGCTTTCTTGACTTCAATCGACAACTAGTGTGGTCACCGTAATATTCGTACAAGGGTAACGTGATGTTGTTGGTCACCTTTTTATGTTCACGCATGAGTGCATGCGAGCGTCTGAGTGCAGGTGGAGCGATATTGCTTAACACAGGGAGCCAACGTAAGGGAGTGGACCTGATAGTACCACTTATAGTACTCATCGCGGCATGCAGCTGGCAGTCAACTTTTTTAGTATGTGTGCTATTCAGCCAGACTGGTGCGCCGTACTCAGCCACTGAGTAAACCAGACTTAGAGCAGTTGTGCGGAGGGTGGCTGGAGTAGCACCCCATATCGACCCTGCCAGTTTATGCAATATATTGTTTCTCGTTTTAAGTTTTTTTGACGTATTCTCTAGGTGGAGCTTAAAAGAAATAGTTCTATCGAGAGTAATACCCAGGTACTTTGGCTGTTGATTGAATTTAATGGCAGTGCCATTAAATAACACTGATAGTTCGTGTTTTGCCAGTTTGTTGTTTAAGTGGAAACAAGAACTCTCGGTTTTACTTAGATTAGGAAATAAACTCCACGTTCGAAAATAGTCATTCATTATCGCCAGGTCAGTTGAGAGCAAATCTTCCAAGACACCCATGTCTTTGTTTTGAGTAGCCAGGGTCCAATCATCAGCGTAACCAAATTTCTTTGATGTTGTGTCAGGAATGTCATGGATGTACAAATTAAAAAGTAATGGCGCCAGGACGGAACCCTGTGGCAAACCATTGTTAAGCATTTTGGACCTACTACAGGAATTATTTAGATGAACTTTGAATACGCGATTACTCAGCATGTTGTTAATTAAACGTGAGATGGTGTTACAAGGTATTGCATTGAACAGCTTATATATAATCCCAATTCGCCAGACTGTGTCATATGCTGCAGTGAGATCGATGAATACTGCGCCTGTTTTTAATTATTTTTGATACCCAGCTTCGATGTAGGATGTTAAAGCGAGCAGTTGGTCAGTGCAACTGCGATTGGGACAGAAACCAGCTTGTTCGACTGGGATCTGGTCATTTAGTATAGGTGCGATACGGTTGTATATGAGCCGTTCTAGAAATTTGTAGCAGGTGCTCAAAAGTGCGATTGGGCGATAGCTTACTGGTTCATTGGATGGTTTACCTCGTTTATGTATCGCTATCACTTTCGCAGTCTTAAAAAGTTTTGAAAGATTGCCGGTTTCTAATCGAGAAAAATCTAGTTAGCCATTGTTTAACATTTTTTTTCCGCATTTCTAAGAAATTCTGGAAATATGCCATCGTAGCCCGCTGCTTTTCCGTTTTTTGTTTGGGACAGAGCTGAATCTAGTTCTTCGCTACTAAAAGAGTTCGCGTACTTCGATGGAAACGAGCAATTGCGCTTCATTTCTCTTAATTTACGTTTAATTGTTCTCTTATGTTCTCTGCTTGAATCAACAGCGCTCATCCACTTTTGCTTCCTCGCGGCGTCCAGTGAGTTAATTAAGTCATCAGCCACGTCTGCCTCACCACTACTAAGGTACTCCTCATATAATTTATCGCTCTCTCTGCTCCAGCCAGGAATGCATTCTTCACCGAAGCCTCTTGGGATGCATTTCTTTGCAGTTGAGATGATGGCTCCAACGAACATATCATAATTTTTAGGAATGTGTGGGATCCAGCGAGTCACTGCATCCAACTCCGACCTATATTTATCCCAATCAGCTTTGTTAAAATTCCATCTAGGTTGAGGAGTAGAGTTAACGAGTGGGAATTGGATTCCAACCTCAAGAATTACTGGACGATGTTGAGAGCGTGGAAAACCTTGTAAGACAGCCCTAGATATTGGAATAGGGTTACTTTGTTCGAAAATTCGTTGTGGAAAAACAGAGGTCGGGATTGTAATCACGTCGCCATCTAGCAGATCTAAAGGTTTTCATGTCTTTCGCATCATATACCACACTGAGAAAAAAAACATGTTTGGACATGTTTGCGACCAATATATACATGTTTCAGTAAACCTTAATATGGTTAAATTTTAATTTTTAAACATAATAGTTTAAATATATTACAATAATATGTTTATTTTAACTATATTAAATTTGTCAAAAATATGGCATGTTTAAAAAATCTACCTCAATTATGGTTACTAGAATTATGATTCTTAGAAACATATAATTGTAAACAAATTTGGTTTCGAACAAAACTAATTATTATTGTTACAAACATTCCTTAACTTGCTATAGTAAAATTAACTATAGTATGATGCCAAATAACATATGTTGTCTTTAAAGTTCTATTTAAACATGATTATGTTTAATATGATTGCTATGCAAATAATAAAATATATTTAAATATGAATGAAATTTTTGGTTCTTTAATTTTTTCATATACATATTTAAAGTTGAAAAATATAACCTTTATTTGAACTTATATCAATTTATTATCTAACCGTATAAAAGATAACATATTAAATGACATTTCATGGAAGGACATATATGCATTTGTTTGCCATTATTATTATATTATTCAGAATTTATTTTGAATGCCATTTTTGAATTTGTTTAAGAACATTGAAAATAACACTTTAACGTTGAATTCTAACATATTATGTTTGAATTCTAACATATTATGTTTAGTATCCTTAATCAAATATATTATGTTTGAATAAGATTTCCAAATATGTTATTTTTGTTACGACCATATATATAATGGACACAAAAATATAATGTTTGAAAAGCGAACATGCATATGTTACATGTAAATGTATATGTACTCTTAGCCAAACATAACATGTTTGGAATTGTTTAAAAGAGATCTAAACAACTTGCTCAGTTCATTTAAATTCGTACGTTCGTTGAGTTTAGTACTTTTTTTCGTGTGTTATTTTTTATCGTTATTGGGAAATGTGAATTTAAGCCAGTGAATTTAATTAAAACCAAAAAAAATTATTGCATTTAAATATATCTATTTACATAAAATAAAAAACAAATTCTTAATTTTTGTGTAAAAATAATAAGACAAAATTAAAATAATAAACTTTAAAAAAAAAAAAATAGAAGCTACTTCAGAAAAAACAAAAGAGGCACAAAAGAATGAAAAATAACTCAATTGTTGCTTTTAGAAACAAAAATACGTTACATTTTGATTACTTTAATTTAATTATACTTACTATAGACAAAAAAAATACACTATTAAACAAAGCTATTATATTAAAATAGTTACTTTTTATATTTTATTATTATATATAGTGATTATAGTTGTTATGATAGTTGTTATATTTTAAAAGTTATTTGTAGTACAAAACTGTTGGAAATCGGTGCCAAGCCCGAGACATATTAGTCGGTTTTTCGTCAATGTGGCAATATAACAACTATAATAACTATAATAATTATAATAAAAAGTAACTAATTTAATATAGTAACTTTGTTTAATAGCGTAATTTTTTTGTCTATAGTAAGGTATAATTAAATTAAATTAATCAAAATGTAACGTATTTTTGTTTCTAAAAGCAAAAATTGAGTTATTTTTCACGTTTTTGTGCCTCTTTTGTTTTTTCTGAAGCCGGTTTTATTTTTTTTTTAAAAGTTTTTTTATTTTTTAATTTTTAGTGTAGTCATAAAGCAAATGTCGGCTAGAAAGCGTTCTAAAAGTAATAACTTCAAATGCCGGAAAAACTTTCATCAGTGACAATCTATTAATTATGGTTTTGCGATTTTTGGCACAAACGGCATACATATTTCCCGTCATAGAAAATTATTTACGATAACCTCGACATTTTAAATCATCCAAATCGAACGTGCCGTATTTGAGAAATCGGTGTACATACATAAAAAAAACCCACAATGAAACACAGAACCTCTTTCTTTTTTTAAGCCGGTTAAAAATAGAAGAAATAGAAAGAAATAAGAAGAAATAAAAATAATAAAAATAAGAAGAGTATAGTTATTCCACATATAATATGCTTGCGCTAAATATAATTTTTTTAAATAATATGTTTGATAGAACCTTATAATGTTTCTAAAGTATAGTTGCGGTAAGCATAATATATTAACACTAAACATATTATGTTAAAATAACATGATTGACGGCAAAATAGTATGGTTACTGATTATGTTTTATTTGATCATATTATGTTTATAGTAAACACAATAACAATGGTTCAAGTAAACATGTTACATGTTTGTCATTTTCTAAACATGTACATGTTACCAGCAGAATATGTTTGGGGTAACCACATTAATTTTCTCAGTGCAGGAACATGTTGTTATCATCCACCCAGTCAGTCAGTTGTATGCCATTGGGATTGTTGTTTGAGTAGGACCACTGAGTGTGATGGCTATTGAAGTCACCAGTATATATTGCTGGGTGGTGAAGTAATGGTAGGGGAGCAGCTGGCCATCCTGTATTAGGAGGCTTGTATACGTTTACAATCTTCATGTCCGATATATCAACAACAATAAGATGAATATCGTTGTCCGTCTGTGTAAATACATGGGTGCAGTTCACGATTTCTGACTTAACATACGTGGCAGATCCATATGCTTGATGGTAAATAGCACTAATTAATTTGTAACCAACAATGTTTCCTCTAGAGGTAAGTTGCGCTTGATCTGCTGCATGCGTTTCTTGCAGAATTACAACGTCGATATCGAAATCTTTTAATACTCTTTGTAAATGCTCAGTTTTTGATTTGTTTATGCCTTCAATGCTCAATTGCAAAATACGGACTGAGGGTCCAATATTTTTTATCTTATGGTGCTGAAAAGTACCGTTGTTGTTGTGATTTTGATTTTGGTTCATTTTTATTTTTTTTGTATCACAGCCAAGAGTTCGAAATCTACCAAGTTTGAATAGACTATTTGCGTTAACCAGGGTGTAGCGCGAGGAGCATGTCTATTATCACACCCCGATTCGATTCAATGACATAACGCTATGGTGGTTAAAAGCCGCATTTAGGCTATTGCAGAACTGTGTAATATTCGTGCAATGGTTCGCAAATCGGAATGTCATTACCCATAAGCAACAATGAATATTTCAGGGACATTGTAGTCATTGCATGTTTCATTGCAGTTCCCAGTGTAAACGCGCTGCAATGCAATATTGACAATGATTTTGGCAATGAAAAATATTGAACACAAACTCACAATTATTGCAGTCATTGTAGACAATTTGGGAATAATTTTGAGGCTATGTTGTTGTGTATCAAATAAAATAACCACCAATTTGGCGCCGTGCCGTGTAAAATAGAGACCCAATACTTTATTTGAAGTGTACAGTGAATTCAAACCAACCAAAAGCCAAAGCAAACAAGTTGCTCCATTCCCGAAAGAGGAGACGCGGAAGCTATTCGAACGAATTGAGAAACGTCAATCAATCCTCGTTCAAAAATAAATACGCACTAGGTGGGGCATGGGTTTTTGTCAGCAAGAAAATGACCCGCGACAAGGACTTAAATTGAATTTAATAAATTTATATTTTTTTAATTTAAAAAAAAACAAGTAGTCGCCTTTCTAATTTTCATAAATCGCGTCGCATGTTCCTAAATTTGAAAAAGGTACATGAGAGCACTGTATGAATCGCCAGTGCCCAGAAAACGGAGGATTACAGCCAATATTTCGGCAACAGTAATTAACTTTCGGAGATGCGTGTATTTATTTTCGATGAGCGGCGAACCAAGCAGAGCAAATATTCAAAATCTTCCGCACTCATTCGCAAGAAGTTGTTGAAAAGCTCTGGGTCAATTTCTCACAACATTTTGTCCAATTTCCAGAAAAAACTAGAATTTCTATTCACAAACAATTCACGGACTCATTTTGTTCGGCATTTTTTCGTGTTGGTTCCTCTTCGTCCGTCAACAACAACCACTAGCAATAACTTCGACAGCAGCTAAACAACACTCAATTGTATTTTCTATCACGGCAGTAATTCATCCAATTATTATAAATACAAGAATAGTAAAAATTAAATTTATTGTTTTAAAATCAATTTTAAAATTATGTCAGCATGACACCACGACATGACTTTTCATTTTTCTCGTTAATAACACAAATCAATACCGTATACAGTTATTCTTTGTGATATGATATGTACAATGAGTTTATTGGCAATAATATTGACATTGTGTAAACACTAAAATATGCATGACAGAAAATCCTGGACTTCGAGAAGTTTCAGATCTTGGTCGACAAGAGAAGCATTGTAGGCATATTGCTTAGAGTCGACGAACTTCTTAAAACAATTGCATTTTGTTATTACATCGAAACAAAATCCAATCAATTGTGTGAATTTTAAAATGATATTCATATTTGTCAACATATCATTTGAATCAGTTCTTATTATTCTGTAATTCTAGTTATTTATTTATATTGGATACGTCTCGACTATTTGATATGGTAACGGGCTTGTTACATATTTAACATAGCATGATATTGAAAAAATAGTCATTAAGGAATAATAAATATATTTGCCTATATATAGAACTATACTCATTTTTATCGGTCACATCAATAACTTCAAACAAACATAATCGATGTCAATAAATGACCATAAAAATTATGTATGTAAACGATTAAGAACCAGATTTGTTTTCCTTCATTACATTGGCCTGGTTTGAAGAAAGAGTTAAGATAATATATTAACTAATAGAGATTAATTGGTAATTAGTTTTGGATTTGATTACTGTTTATAACTATGATGTGAATAATGTGTTTATTGGTTTTTATTATCCACTACTAAATTTGTTTAAAGAAGTTTTTAATTGCATCCCGTTAATGTACCAGACCAGTTAGGTTTTAAATCTATGAACGTGAAACTTTACTATTTATCTGATATCTGAAAATACCTATAAATCAGTTCATTAATTGAAATTTTCAACGTAGAAACGAAATTCAGTGTAAATATTAATTCCCTTACTAAAAGCTCCATGCACTTCTTATCCAATTAACAGTTTCAGTTGCCCAACCTTAAATTTGTTACAATTATGATACTCAAACGCTTTTTATATAATTAAAAAAATTAACAACGGAAATTGATATAAATTTTCCACACTCTACGATTCATTGAATATGATATTATTATAACACTAAAAATTAATTATATTTTTTTTTTCAACTATCACAAACTAAGTAAACAAAAATTGTTTATTTAAATAAAATTTATAAAAATACATATTGAGTTCAAGATCAATTGTAACCCAGATTCAAATCATTTGAAAAAAAAAATTTGTTTTTTAAATTATTAAAAATTTTGTAATATGCTAAGCTTTAAAATATAGTTTTAAATATTACAAAATTTGGAAACATGCCAAAAATTATGGTGAACAAAATTAATATAGTTTCTCGATTTTTTTTGATTTTAATTATCGCGGTTTTTGGTTTCTATTTTAGTTTCAAGTTTAAGAAATAGCACACTTAAGACGAAATCATATTTTTTTTTCAAATAAATAAGACGTAATTATTCAAAAAATTATATGTGTAATATAATTATAAATGAGATAATATTGTTTGCATATGTAATTTAAATTGAATTTAAATTTGTGATGATAGTAAATACTGTGGGTGATTGTGCACGTTTCTATTATATAGTCGTTATGAAGGTTGTTCTTAGTTGAGTTTGTTTATTTTTATAGTACATATTATGGTTCTTTGTTATTGAAAACTAACTTCAAAAATTTTGCACATGCTTAATTTAAATCGAATTTAATGACTGTTTTATGTTGTGTCTACAAGTTTTGATGATAATTAACGTTTCTTATTATTGTTAACCGATTTCATTTATTAATATCTCCTTTTATGAAACACTATAAAAAATCATAAGGATTAAGAGTTAAAAGATGTTTACGGAAATATCTATGAGTAACCATATATACCCAGATCAGGGTCCGCAAGTCCTACGATGGACTGATGCTGGATGACAGCTCAATCTAACGAAGTAATATAGGGGCTATTATTTTGAAAACGTACATTTTTTTGTTGATTTTTAAATTTTTGATTTTTAAAAAATCTGAAATTTTGATATATTGTTGGCATTGACAAAAGGAAAAAAGTAATTTCTGCTTTTATTTTTTGAGTACTCTGAATCGGAGTTATGCGCGGTTGAATTTTGAGGCTTTTTCACGTAGTTTTTGGTAATGGTGGCAATGTTTTGTGAATAGGTGCCACAAATTTCATCCGACTTACGTATATTTTTGCAAGTAAAAAGGAAAATAATTGAGTAATTGAAATAAGTAAAGTTAAAATTAATAACTTTTCTCTTTTCCGCTAGGCGGCGCGTAAAACCTTGGTTTACTTCAAAGCTCATATCTCAAAAAGTAGGCTTTTTTTTTTTTTGTTTTTCACAAATTTTAAAGTAAACATATGCAGCTATGAAATTGAGAAATAAAAAGTCAGCAATTCAATATGGATTTTTTCTTACGATTTTTTAAAGTTTGGTATATGAAAAATTCACATGTGTTTTTTTATTAAGTTAATAATCCTGTACTAAATGTGGATCTAATAAATTAAACATATCATATTTTAACACCTGCAATAAATTTGAACCATTTTCTGTGCGGTTAAATGGTTAAAAACTTATTAAAAATTAATTTAAGTTAAGTGGTAAAATAAAGGAATTTAAATTATTAAAAGGGTGTGTAAAATGCTTATTCATTTTAAAAAATGTCTATTCAGCCCCTTTTTACTAATTAAAATCTCTTAAGAGGCTCATAATTTTAACATTTAAAATTTCTAATGACGCCCACAAACGGTTTTTGACCAAATTATACTTGCATCCAAGCAAAATATATTGAATTGTACCTACCTAATTTTACCTGATTCTACCTATGTCAAAACTATTTCAAGGGTATATATATATTGATTGGATTGCCTTATAATCAATTATATTCCAAAATATTTAGAAGACATAACGTTTAGAAAAGATAATAATAGAAATGCCTTTCAAATTGTGCTGTAACTTGTACGGTCTCAAAAATCATCAGCGGACATCAAAAAATGTGAAACTGGTCACACCAGCTGTTATTCAAAAAGCTGCGACCCTAAATTTTACTTTGCGTGATGACCAGTTTATATGTGAAACATGTCGCACTTATATCTATAAAAATAAGGTAAATTTAATTATTTTATTAAAATGAATAAAAATTCATATGCAACTAATATTTTCTATACAGCAGCTTTCATGTTCGGAAACTATCGATAGTGAAATTATTTCTATAAATCAGGATGTTGAAAATGTTCCAACGAACGAAAATATTCAAATACCTCCAGCATGTTTAGATCCATCACCAGTTTCAGTTGATACTATATCTCCACCAGTTCCTGAACTACTTAATGACATTTTAGAAGATATTAACAATGTTCTTGGAAGGTTAGCCGAATCTCCTATCAAACAAAATGATATTACAACAGGAAGTTATAAAAAAATTGCAAGTGTCACATCGGCAATAAGTCAAAGAATATTTCAAGTAGATTCAGTTAAAGTGTTATCACCAAACGAGGAATGTGAATATACATCATGGCTTATGAACCTTAAAAAAGAGTTTAAAGATGCCAGCTGTAAATCAAAACAAGTGTTTTTGTTGACAACTCTACCACGTAAATTTTGGTCAAATCAACGTATCCAGGATGAATTTAATGCATCAAGACGACTGGTAGAATTCGCCATGGATCTGTTGGAAACAGTATGTCCTTACAGTTGGCCTCAAAGCAAACAAGTGCACAGTTTGTCACAAAATATAGTAAAACAAATTCAAACATACTTCTTATCAGAGGAAATTAGTAGAACAATGCCTGGCCTTAAAGATGTTGTTACTATTACAGAAGGATCGACAAAAATTAAGAAATCAAAGCGGTTGGTGTTATGGACCCTCACCGACATCTACGAAATGTTCTTGGAAGAAAACAAAGAACTCAAGGATTCCACTGTTTTTTACCGGATAACACTACACCCGATAAAATAATTGCCAAAATGTTTTCTTTTTCTGATGATCATAAATATTTCAATTTAAAGGCAAAAAAAAATATATAAATTAATTTTTTAATGTATTTATTTATAATATTGATTAAATTATAATGTTTATAGGAAAAATATTTTTTTAATGTTTTTTTCTAATGTTAGTGTTGGTGATGTTGAAATTATAACAAAATCTTCGATCATTGGGATCTCCAATTCTTATTCTGAATAAAAACCTGTTTCTCAATCAGAAATACACAAAAAATGGTTCAAATTTATTGCAGGTGTTAAAATATGAAATGTTTAATTTATTAGATCCACATTTAGTACAGGATTATTAACTTAATAAAAAAACACATGTGAATTTTTCATATACCAAACTTTAAAAAATCGTAAGAAAAAATCCATATTGAATTGCTGACTTTTTATTTCTCAATTTCATAGCTGCATATGTTTACTTTAAAATTTGTGAAAAACAAAAAAAAAAAAAGCCTACTTTTTGAGATATGAGCTTTGAAGTAAACCAAGGTTTTACGCGCCGCTTAGCGGAAAAGAGAAAAGTTATTAATTTTAAACTTACTTATTTCAATTATTCAATTATTTTCCTTTTTACTTGCAAAAATATACGTAAGTCGGATGAAATTTGTGGCACCTATTCACAAAACATTGCAACCATTACCAAAAACTACGTGAAAAAGCCTCAAAATTCAACGGCGCATAACTCCGATTCAGAGTACACAAAAAATAAAAGCAGAAATTAGTTTTTTCCTTTCGTCAATACCAACAAAATATCAAAATTTCAGATTTTTAAAAAATAGTTGTTTTTTTTTCGATGTACGTTTTCAAAATAATAGCCCATAGAAGAAGAAAAGTTTTTGGTGGCAAATACTGTCGACTCCCAAGGTTACTTGACGGTTAGTTGGCGATATTTCCCCAAAAAAATGTGCTATTTTAATAAAATTAGGTTAAATAACCAAGAGAGATCTAAACTACATCACAAAAATGCTAAATGCTATAATTTTGAAATTCATTTTTTTGTGCCCTTGATTAACTGTCCTCAGGTTTCCTTAATTAATTTTAACAATTTAACTAATTTTTTATTGGTGATAATCTCCCATTAAGTATATATTTTACTAATTTGTCAGCCATTGTGACAGTCAGAGCAATAAATAAGCAAATAGAAAATATGTGTTTGTCTACTATCCATCCGATTTTTAAAAGTTTGTTGGGTTGTCATATTGAAATAAAAAGTATGACCCAAAAATAAGAAATTTCGAACGGTTGGTCATATCTCAAAACGCTTGTTCGGTTTTAATAAATCATGACTCAAATGACGCAGAAAGAAATTAACTAAACTACAAAAAGTAAAAATTTTGAAAGTTTCCATTTTATAAAAATAACGCAAAATTGCGAATGTCTATCGTATTTTAACTTATTTTATTTTTATATATATGTATATGCTTAGTTGTTCCTTTCATAACAATTCGTTGAAATGTGAAATATATTATTTTTGTTCACTTTTTATTTGAAATTAGTAATGCAACTTTTTTTGTGACATGTGCTTTTTAGTCTTAATTTAAATATATGAAATAACAAAAACCCGACCAGAAATCAAGGCTGATAAGGTGCAGATCAGGTTTGCCATAGTCAGGATCAGGCATTGGTAGGGCAGCCTGATTGGGCCCTGATTATGAGTGTAACGCTAATCAGGTCCTAATTAGAATTATCGGATCATATCCTGGTTGGGATAATCAGATCAGGCCCTGATTGGGATATCCGGACTAGACCCTGATATATATTTATATATTATATACATAAATTAAACAAAAGTAAATAAAAAATTACAATTGAAAAAATTAACACATTTGCCACTGACATTAATCACAATTATAGTATTTAAGCAGAGAAGCGAGAAGCCGATAACTAAAGGTGCGTTCCACTAAGCGTTCACAACGCTCAAAATGACCCTTCATTCGTTCCACTTGACGATGACGGTCGTTGTGGTCGCGGTGAAAACGTCACTAATATCGTCATAATTTTCGTTCACATCAAGCTCACAACGACCTATCTCAAAAAGTGGGTTGAAGTGAGTGTTGATAATTTTAGCACCATTTTAAAATTTAAAGATGGCGAAAACAAAAGCAAGTTTGTATAAATTTTATTTTACTCAAAATAATTTTCATACAAACTTGGATCTCATATGAGTAAAATGTTTTTTTATTGTGCTTGCGCCATAATTATTAAAGTTTATTGTTAAGACTTACAAATTGTAGCTCCTACTTAATTTGTTCCAACTCGCCATTTGTAGTTTTTACGACAACGCCCAAAACGATCGCATAATTCATTCAACTTGGGTTTAAAATTGTAACGCTTAGAAGCAAGTAGAACGAAAAAAACATCGGTCGTGAGCGTGCTTGTCTTGAGTGCTTAGTGGAACGCACCCTAAAACATACATGAAACGAGTTTAACTATATATATATTTCTAAAATGGATAATGCTCTAGTGAATTTTCAAATCAAGGTCTGATATATTCAAATATGGTTAACCCTAAAAGGCCATTGTAAATCAGGTTCGACATAGGCCCAAATCAGTTTGCTCTTATAAGGCTTTCTCCTTCTGGACTGACCGGAACCTGATCAAGCTCTGACTGTATTCAGGCTTTCCCTAACTAATTTCTGCTCGAGAAGTTACAGCAATTTTTAATACAAGCCTTGCTATATGTATGGGTTATGTAAAGCAAGTAATTTTTAAATTGCAAAGCAAACGTTGCATTAAAACTAATTTGAATGGAAAACTACGAATTCTAGAACAACTATAACCTCATAATTTATTGAAGTGAAACTTCTTTATCGGCGTATGAGAGAAATTTTATAGCAGTATAAAAAACAATGAAACGATTTTCGGTTACGCGTTACGAGCCATGTTGTTTTTTTATTTATAGATTTTAATTTTGTTTTGGTAATTTTATTTTTATAGATTTTAATTTTGTTTTGGTAATTTTATTTTTATTTTTTTTTTTGTTATAAATAAGAAAATTAAAAATAAGAGTTTTTTTGTTTTTAAGATAAGGCAATGAATATTATGAAAGATGAAAGCTTTATTTTCTATTGACCTTTTTACTTAAACGTCAAAATGAAATGTCAAAAATATTTAGAAATATCCGGGTGCCAAAGTGAATTTGTGTTAATACAAAATCTTCAGTTTTTGTATGAAAAGTGTTAAAAAATAATTTAAAAATTTAACTACGAATTGTTAATAACATTTATACAAGTAGTATGTATAAAGTGGTTAAAGATATTCCATATATTTTTGTTAAAACAATGTTTTTGGTTGCCCGTAGTGATGTTTGGTTAGTACAAAATCTTCAGTTTTGTGTATGAAAAGAGTCAAAAAACAATTTAAACTAGTTAAAGAATAAACTAAGCTACAAGTTAATAATAATATTAATACACGGGAAATGTTTAAATTGGTTAAATATATTCAATAAATTATGTTAAAGTCAATATTTTTTGTTTATAGTACACCTTTTTTCCCGAAAAAAAACTTGACATATGTGATCAGCTGATATGTATTTCGAAAACCTTAAATAATTGTTATTTCTTGCAAATCAATACCGTTTTGCGTTGTCATTAAGTTTTTTTTAATATATTTGCATTATTATTGGTTTTGAAGTAAATTTTAATACATAATTACTGATTTCTAATTATCATTAGACAGATTATAACGACGTAACGACAGATTACATACAGAAATATAACGACGTAACGACAGATTACATACAGTAATATAACATTGATTTTAACAGAAATTTGTTGCATATATTTCACAAATTTAAACACACCAGTTGTATTAGTATTATTATTAATTTGTAGTTTAGTTTATTGTTTAACTATTTTAAATTATTTTTTGGCACTTTTCATAAATAAAACTGAAGATTTTCTAGTAACTAAACAACACTGCGGGCAAACAATAACATCGATTTGACATAAATATATGAAATATTTTTAACCAGTTTATACTTACTACTTGTTTAAATGTAATTAACAATTCCTAGATAAATTTTTAGCTTATTTTTTAACACTTTTCATCAAAACCCCCGGTATAGAAGCCATCTACATTTTTTAGCACAATAAAAATCGTGAACTTGTAGCGCCATTTTGAAATTAAAACTCAATATAAAAAAAATTCAAAAAATCGCCATAACGCTCATAACGCCATCTGGAAAAATAAAACTCCATATAAAAAAAATTCAAAAATATTTAATCAAAAACACTAATCCAATTTTTTGCATATGGCAATGTTCATTGTTTATTGCAAATGGCCTGAATGGGTATGGCTATGATATATCGGGGGTTTTGCTTTTCATACAAAAACTGACGATTTTGTATTAACAAACATTCACTTTTGGTACCCGGCTTTGAAATCAACTGTTTTATCTGTCAAAATATTTTAAGGAATATACTCAATTGATTATTGTGGTTTGTTGTACGGTTATGTAAAAAGCAAAAAGAATTTATATTTGTTTTAAGATTTGTAAATAGTAGAAAAATGATATGTCATAAAGAAGTTTCACTTCTTACCTGTGTACTTTGGTACACACCCCACCTTTTTTTTTATAGAAATGGTAGAAGTTTGAAAACAAGTTGCTAATGCAAAGAGCAATAAATTTAACTTTATAACAAGCTTTGCATTGTTTTAAAATGGAGACTTCCGTAGGACGTATATGTGCAACAATTTGCATTACATATTCAGTTTTTTTAACTGTGAGTGCAGTTTACTTTAAGTGTCCAATAAATAGATTAGTCGTTTAAAATTAAATTTTCCGAGACGCCCCCTAAACAAATTTTTGGTGGTCAAAAAACCACAAGGGTAATTTTTATTTTAAAATCAAAAGAACACATGCCACAAAATCATCGAAGTTGATTTTTTTTTATAAAATCGTAGATTAGTTTAAATATCTCGTAAAATAGGCAGATTAAAAAAAAGTCGTATACAGTTTTGTTGGAAATTTAATCCAGATATTTTGAAAAAGAGCTTGTAAATTTTCGTAATTTATAAAAATCATAAATAATAATGATGAAGAAAAAGTCCTAATTTTTTTCTTATGTTATAGAATAAAAAGAATAAAAAAATAATCGTGACAAGAAAAATCAAAATTAGTACTTTTTCCTCAAAACTTTCATAATTGGTGTTTACGAGTTTCAGAAATATCATCAAATATATGTTTTAGGAAAAAAAATGACGAACCCTTTTTGTACAGGATTAAATTTCCTTCAAAAATGATTATATGATTTTCTTTTCAAATCTGCATATTTTAAGAGATATTACGATTTTATCAGAAAATCAACAAAATCAAAATTGCCCTGGTGGTCACCAAATATAGCTAAATTTAAAAAAACTTCAAAGTTTTCTTTAATGCAAATATTCGCCACAACTAGTTTCACTATTAGTGTGTACATTTACCTAAAAATAACCCGACACCATCCACTTTCATGTTGGCGTCTGTAAATTTTCTGATCGAAATCTTAATCTCAGCATAGTCTTACGACAGTTTCTTATGCAGCCTAGCTGCTTCTGTCGTTGCACAGGTATTATCACTGAGTTCTCAAACTCCTCGATTTTACCCCTCGATTTCCTTATTATAGAAGGTAGGAGGTAAGAGGTAAGAATCCTTTTTGTTTTTTTATTTGCAGCAAACAGCTTCCCAGTTATATGCTACAACAATTCATATTAAAACTAGGTGGTACACCATTAAAAAATACATGTAAAAATAAAACAACAAAAATAATAATAAATAACAATAATAAAATTAAACATTTAGAAATTAAGTTTGTCAACAACACACGAGACTTAAAAGTTGCATCAAACGAAACATCTAGACTTAAATAAAAATATTAAAACAATAATTAAATGATGAATTATGTTATGCACCTTTTATCAGCATGTGAAACTACATAATCATTTAAGATAGTACGACAATTCGATCTGAATACACTTAACGAAACATGAAAAAAATCACCACTCGAAAAAATCTCATTGTGATAAATCTGAAGTTTTGATATTGGTGAGGAGACACCCATATTTGTTCGAGGTAGAAGATGGTAGAAAGAGCTGGTTTAATCGAGTTCTATAGGACGATGCATAAAAATTAATACAGAATAGAACCTCAGTATCCATAAAAGAATTAACCATTTTATATAAGAGAACTTCATCAAGTAAATACCTTCGCGACTCCAAAGTAGTCATACTCAACTTATCAAGCCTGGTAGGGTATGAGAGCTTCCCAGTACATGGTATAGCATTAAAACACAACTTTCGTAAATCTTCTTTGCGTAATCCTTGTATACTTGTATATA
Organism: Diogma glabrata; assembly: GCA_963693315.1. Taxonomy (NCBI): domain Eukaryota; kingdom Metazoa; phylum Arthropoda; class Insecta; order Diptera; family Cylindrotomidae; genus Diogma; species Diogma glabrata. The sequence goes on from OY856187.1 coordinate 215,468,820, forward strand.
TTTGGTCCATGCTCCAATCCATGCCACTGCTCATTTTGTTAATGGTATTAGCAATTCGTTTTATAGCTATATGTCCATAAACCTCTTTCGCCTTTTTCGCTGCTGATTTGTTTGTATGAAACGTCGAACAATTAAGATTGGTGCAATTTTCATCATTTTAATAGGAGTGCTGGTTAGACCTGCTGTTAAATTCTGTAACTATAGAAAAGAGTTAAACATTTCTAAATATTGTTCATTTCGATTTTAATACCAACTTTTAACATTTATCACTTTATGTGATTGTTTATTCTTTCTATAACGAAAACTAAAATGTCAATGAAATAAAATTAAGAAGTTGCTTTTCAATTTTTTTTTTAATTTTTGAATATTTAAGATGTCGTTTTTCTTTAAGTTTAAATGAAGTTTTGTTAAAATTTTTGTAATAATAATAGTAACGAAAGTTGTAAGAAATTTTTTTAATAAAACTTGATTATTTTAGTCTACTGAAATCATGCGAAAAATTTAAATATGTTACCTCTCCCACTTTTTTTAAATTTGTCAACTTTAAAGTACGTAAAGTAAGGGCCGATTGTATGAATGCGGATAGAAGATAAATCCTCGGATTAATCGTCGTTTGTATATATACAAACGACGATTAATCCGAGGATTTATCTTCTATCCGCATTCATACAATCAGCCCTAAGTAAAGTAAGACTTGCTATTTTTTTTTAAATAAAATGTGTTGTGTAGTAGGAATTACAATATTTGTCATCAACAACATATATAAACGCTTTTAACGCCTAGGTCCAATAACAACATCCGTTGTAGGATCAAATTTTCTGACTTTTGTAATACGGTGACAAGTAATTCAATAATTAATTATCGGTTGTAATTTCCCAAGGGCGGTGATAATTCGAAATAATTTTTTGCTAAAAATTTCGAAAGCAAGTATGTATCTAATTTTGAAATAATTAACTGATATCGCAGTAGGACAACGTATAATTCATAAAAAATATATAAATAAATGAAAAATGGCAAAAAATTTTCTGAACGAATTCCCCTCGTTCGTTGATAAATTCTCATAATTTTTTGAAAAATTCCTCAAGCAAGTGGTATTGATAATAGCCCTCGGCCTACGGCCTCTTGCTTTTATTTTATCGATATACTTGCTTTCGAAATTTTTGGCAAAAATTATTTCGAATTATCACCGCCCTTGGGAAATTACAACTGATAATTTTTAATATCCCAGTAGGCCAGGCGTATAATTATTTGTAATTAGTATAATTCAAATGTTATTGGTGAAATTGAATGATGTCATTACATTTTAGAGAATTGCATTGGGTTAAATTAAAATAAAACTAAGGCAAAAAATGTTCACGTAAAGTAAACTTTTCATATGCTATCGTAGATAAAAGATAAAAGTTTTTTCCGTTTTATTTTCGCAAAAATTCCATGTTGAAAGTATCCAAGAATTGATCTCTTGTTAGCTTTTAAGTACGTGTTATCTTAAATTTTGGGTGGAAATTTATTGAATTATTTTGTTTCGGCTTTGCAAATCCTGGTAACCTTTGTCATTTGTAGAAATAAAGTTTCATTTATTGATTTTGCATTGCTTCTTCAGCCAATCAATCCTTATTTGAAATATTTCACTACAACGATAATAAACTGTTAAAATAATAGCATGCATTTTGTTACATCCGTATCCCGCAGCTTGACTAGAAGACAAATATACTGCATTAAAAAATGCAAAACCACGATTTCCTTAAACGTGATTGTTTCACAAAACTTTCAATCAAATCCTAATAACACGATTCTGAAGAATGAAAATTTAAACTATTAAAATATAATAATTCACAATCTAATTATACAGTAAACACCACAACAAATTCAAAAAAGCAAATGCCTTTAGGCCTTCACATAAAATATTACAAACATTTTTGTATAAAATTAACGAACAAAAAAAATATCAAAAGGTAATTATTGAGTGGTTGAGATTTTTTGCAATGTATATATTAACCAATTCCAATTTAATTATTTATTTGATTTACCCTAATTTCTTTATGAGAAGGACGATAGATGGCAATGCTTATCGATTTCAACCTGTTATTTATTTATATTAAAATTGACGGTTAAATTGCACTAACATTCCGGAAGGTGATTATCGGATTACGTTAAATTGTTCTAAAGTATAAAAAAATCAAACTGGTACCACTACTTATCAACTCAACCTCATATAGTTATACTTCAAAATATAATATTTGATGCAATAATTACAAATTGTTATTTTGATAGATGAAAATATGTTTCACTAACAGTTATGCAAACAGACGATTATAGTAGCAATAATAATTATATTTGCGAGAATTATGCAAGTTTTTTCAATTTCAATGGAAAATAAAAATGTAATGGTATTTGAGTTGGTTAGGTTTTACGATGATGCTTAAAAATTAATAAATTACAAATAAACTTGATCAAAGTTACTTATGAGATTTATGTTAAATTTTCTCTCCAAATAAAACAAAGACGATAAAATCTAAAAATATTTCATGTCTGATTTACAAAATTCAAAATCATTTTTTAAGTCCATTAAATTAAGTTTCCAGTATTAAAAAACAAGTTTACATGCAATATATCCATAAACAACATAATCCCTTTTCCTTATTTGTTTAATTTTTCTTCATAATAAAGAAAATACAAGAAAGAAAGGTTATACAGGTTCATTTTGTAGTCGATGTACAGAAATGATTAATTATAATAAATTATATTTTTGCTTTTTTTGTATTTGCAGAAATATCCTTTCAAAAGGAGAGAATAGTATTTTTCTTAATACAATAAAGAAGTAAAAAATTTCAAGATGCCGTCTCTTTTAGAAGCACTTGAGGGAAAATATGGTCTTGGAAGTAGCTGTGATTTAGAAACGCAAGAAGCATTGGTGTCAATTTTCGTACCAAAATTACCACCACGTGTTTGGTAAGTAGAATTATGTAAAAATGTTCTTTTAATAATAATAGTTTTAAGACAAACGTCAAATGACCGGTATAGTAATGGTAATCCATAGTTTGCTTATATAAAGTAAACGTTGGTTAAATTATCAATTCTCTCCCGTCATTTTCATTTATAATTGCAAATCGTTATAATTTATGGTACCCAACTGAGTACTCTCTCAGTGGTTATTCTGGTTATACCAGCCTTCTTTCAACCATGCCAAATTTCGGAACTTAAAGATGTGAAACAGATTCAATAAATACAGGTAGTTCATTTCATTCATATCAGTATGCTCCAGATGATTTCTTTTTTTTCTAAATTAATGCCTTACAATTATTGACGAGCCTTTACCTTCGATCGGCAAACTCGACATTCGTTCGATTCTGCCAATGTTCTTTGTCCTGTCAATGTTTCAAATAACCACATATTTTCTTAATCTGTCTAACCTGTAGTGTAGCATTCATTTATATTCGTGAATCTTTTTTGAATATATTCCACAAAAGTTTTTTCGGGTAGACGACGAAAATTGTTAAAGCACCATGTCTAGTTAAATTCGTTACCTTCATTACCTCCGGCGATAACTTTGGAACGATTACCAAGTTTGTTAAACACATATGCTCTAACTATTTTTGATGTGATTGTAAATGATAGTTGATACCTTACTGTTGGTTGACAAGCTGGTAATCTTATTGTTTCGGTAGGTTCTACTCAATCAGAAATTTGTGGATTTTTTCGATCGTGATTTTCTGGTACATACTAGGGCAGGTTTGCATTGGCTCAGAACTGTAGAATCCTGCTGCTCCTAATCATACTTTAGTTTTAGAACCATCCGCATATGTTTTGATTAGTGTGTTCGTTGCTTCATTCCTATAACAATCGTGATGAAGAAAATAGTAGTATAGATAATGGTCAGATCGTATCCTTTTTAACTCCTTCTGCTCAGAGTTAAGCGGTGCGTTCTTGTTTAACGTAATATATCTGCTTTAAGCCTGTTTTATTTACCTGATAAAATTTTGCTTACGATTCGAATTTTTGTGATTTAGTGATCACTGTTTTCATGTGATTGCTCCTCAAAACCTATCTATAGAATAAATACTAAATATGTAGTCTTTTTTGGACACATAATTTTTTTTTCTCTTACGATATTTTTTAGCTTTAAATCGGGAACACAAACACAAAAAGCATTTGGTTGTTGAACATTGCAAACGATTAATTTACGTTTCTTACGAAAGCAGACACATTTCTTATCAAAACAGTTTTTTATTACTTTTGAAGAAAAATTTTTCGATCTTAAGGAATGATTTTGCTGAATTGAGTTGTAAATCTAAGTACCTTTATTGATAGCGTTGTTAGCAGATTTTTGAAACCTTGATGGTATTAATAAGCCCAGCAAGGTTTTAATATATGCTTCAGACTGCAGCAATGCCGCAGTTGCTGTCTATTTTTGTGTTGTGCGATGAACAAAACCTACTTTCATTAGTGACTTCGGAACTAAAAACTTAAACATTCTTCTCACGGTTTAAGATACTGTTTCGTCCTCTTAAAGACATAATCGGCATGTTGTGTTATTTTATACTAAAGATGTTTTATGTATGACCTCATGTTTATATACATGATTATAACCTGGCAGTAGTTCCAACAGCCCGAATTTTACAGAAAGCCGGTGGCGTGGAAAATCTTTTGTTGTCAAATTTGGCAAACTTCTGTGTTCCTCTATTGAAAGTTGATGTATCGAAAGAAAAACTGTTTGGCTAGCGAACTTATGTCTTAAATATACCAATTTCTAGTTCAAGGTCTGCATGAAAATCTCTGCCTTTATTTACTGATATGCTGTTCTTGCATCCATATAATTCAAGAACCAAGAGCATCATTGCACTATTTTCAACCTAAAAGTGTAATTTTCAAGAACTTAACGGGCAGCCAGGGACTCAGTAAAAATATTAATGACCTTGCCCAACCACATAAACTCTAATTTTCAGTTCGAAGCTTCTATTATGTCAAATACTTCGGCCAGAAAAACCGTGCAATATAAAAGATAAAGCATATACCTTTAGACCATTCTTCTTTCGTTACAGGACAAAACAAACAGAATTACAGAACCAAACAGTACAAAAAACAAACATTTTTACTTCCCGTATGCCTTCAATAAATCACTACTTTAGGACTGTGTTTCCCATGAGTTGCTGAAATACGGAACTGTTCTCGGCAACACAGAACGGATCTGTATCAAACGGGTTATTTTTCATGTTATTAGAGTATATCACATCCGAAAATACTTTTAAGAAATCGAGCAGTAAGATTGGAACTATACAATGCAGCCCTTGTAATTTGTCATATCGGAAGACCCTTCTCCTGTATGTGTATACCATACCACCTACCCAGGAAGTTTGTTTCTAGCAGAATCGCATCCCTCTGCTGTTCGGCTTCTGTGAATAACCCATCCTGCGTTCTAAGTGGGGTCATCATCTTTTGGGGAAGCTAAGAACATTTTTGCTGCCACCGTTGTTGCAGTAATATTATCGGTTTTCGCGCTTCTGTTTTGTGAATTGAAAGAAGTAAGTTCTTTGTATATGTTTATTTCAGGATTGATTTAGAAAGGTTTCTTACGTTTAAAGATAATAGTGATAACCTGTTTAATCTAACAACGGTAGGCAAATTTCTTCAAAAGTGATGTCCAGTTGAGTGCCGTATATGCGGGCAGTGTTTATATCTTACTTTTTGGAGCCTTGTTTTGAGGAAAACTTCCAGTAAATTTCACCTCGTGTTTCTAGGACTCCGAAAAACTATAATAACAATGTGATTACCAAAGAGGATGCTTTCCTTTGCTTAAATACGTCAACGGTTGAACAGAAATGCGCTCCGACAAAATTTTTTACAGCTTTGGTTTTATCGTTTTTCTTAAATGGCAGGACTAAATTTTACACCAACATTTTAATTAGTCTGCCAAATTTTTTCTATTGGGGATAACGAGTTTTCCAAAGCAACATAACAGCAACACAACCCAGCTTTTGAATTTTGTTATTAAACAAATTGTAGGATCTATTAGCACTCTCAATATCAATGACACACACAATTGCACTCTTAATATTGATGGGTTACACAATAATTTATTAAACCAGAAAATTAAATATATTTTTACAAAAAACTTTATTGCATCTATGTTCTGTCTTTTACTGCTTACATGGTATTACAGTACATGGTGTTACAGTAGATCAGTTTTATGATATTTATAAATATCATAAACGCCCATCATTTAATTTATTGCATCTATTTTCGTGAAAATCTCATACACAATTGAATTACAAAAATGGTTGATTGATTTTTAAGGCCTAGTTTATATCTTCTATTAACTACGTTTTTCATTACTTATATTCTTTCGGCTATACATATTTACATTTTAGTACATTTCTGTGCTCTTACAGCAATCCTATTCTATTATCACATTGTGACTTATACTCTCATTGTGAATAACTCCAAGATGTAAGGCAGTCATCCTGACGGTACATCGTCCTCGATGCCTTACTTACATTTTTTTTTCTAATCTTTTAACACATTATTTCTTTTAATTTAATCTTAAATTTTAATTTATAATAATTCTATATTAAAATTTAATATTATTTTTCTTTCTTTAACTTTTCGATTCCTTAATTTAAAGCTTAGTTTCTTTTTTTTTTTCATATAATTCATTTTACTGAAATCCAAGTTTAATATTCTGAGACTTGGACTTTTTTTTTTTAAATTAATCTTAATGTTGGATTTTCCATAACTTTATCAATTATAAAATTCAATATATTATTTACCTCTCTTTAAATTTTCATATAAAAATTATTGAACGTAAATTATTACAACTTAAATTATTCCGATTTATAAAAATTATTTAGCTTAAATTATTCCAATTTAGTATTACACTAATTTATAAAATAAAATTATTTACAAATAGTTCCTTTAAAATTATATTCAAAGTTATTCCCATTTTAACTTACTGGTAGTTGTCACCTCCAGCTTGCTAAAATTATTACAAATAGATCTTGTCACTCATATAAAAATTGGTAAATGGCTTAATTATTTATTAAGTATATATTATTATCTACACTATTATTATTTACATTCTTTTTATCACATACGGTCCTTTGTATTTTCGGTTTAACTTACTTTTCGTACCACCTTTCTACCTTTCACCTTTCTACCTTTCACTAATACTAAATGTCCCTTACTGAAGGTTTTTTCGTTTGCTTCTCCTTTGTCGTAGAACCTTTTATTGTATTCCTGGTTTTTACTGTTATTTTTATTTAGCTATGGTTTTTATGACACATTAAAAAATAAAAATAAAACTTAAAATAGTTAGATTTTTCTATGAAATCTACCTAAAACAAAACATGAAATACAGATTAAATGAGCTTACAATCAATTTGATTGCGCGTCTTTTAGTTAAAAAGTGAAAAGTAAAATATTTGAGCATTGGGCAGTACATTTGAACATTGGATGTTAACATCGAGTGAGTCTATCCATGTTACTACATCGGGAGTTGCCAATTGGATGTCTGAGATGTCGTCATAATATCGTCGAAATGGACACACAGTTGCAATGTGTTTTATGGTTTGTTGTGGAGCTCCGCAGTTACATTGAGGGGACTCTGAGATGCCCCACTTGTAGAAAGAATCAGCACAACGGCCATTATTCGTTCTTATTCGGTCTAGTGTAGTCCAGGTATGACGTGGCAAATCGAAACTAGGTTGGGTAGAAATCGGGTTAGTAATAGAAAGGCCAGGTGTGTTGTAATGATGCCAGGAGGTGTCCCAGACACCCAAGATATTGAAAATAGTTGCCAGCAGGATGCTGGCAGTTTTATGTGGAGGCTTTCTTAACTTCAATCGACAACGAGTATGGTCGTAGTTCGTGTTTTGCCAGTTTGTTGTTTAAGTTGAAACAAGAACTCTCGGTTTTACTTAGATTAGGAAATAAACTCCACGTTCGAAAATAGTCATTCATTATCGCCAGGTCAGTTGAGAGCAAATCTTCCAAGACACTCATGTCTTTATTTTGAGTGGCCAGGTTCCAATCATCTGCGTAACCAAATTTCTTTGATGTTGTGTCAGGCATGTCATGAATGTACAAATTAAAAAGTAATGGCGCCAGGGCCCAGGACGGAACCCTGTGGCAAACCATTGTTAAGCATTTTGGACCTACTACAGGAATTGTTTAGATGAACTTTGAATACACGATTACTCAGCATGTTGTTAATTAAACGCGAGATGGTGCTACAAGGTATTGTATTGAACAGCTCCCACTTCGCCAGACTGTGTCATATGCTGCAGTGAGATCGATGAATGCTGCGCCTGTTTTTAGTTGTTTTTGATATCCAGCTTCAATGTAGGATGTTAAAGCGAGCAGTTGGTCAGTGTAACTGCGATTGGGACGGAAACCAGCTTGTTCGACTGGGATCTGGTCATTCAGTATCGGAGCGATACGGTTGTATATGAGCCGTTCTAACAATTTGTAGCAGGTGCTGAAAAAACCAATTGGGCGATAGCTTCCTGGTTCATTAGATGGTTTACCTGGCTTAAGTATCGCTATCACTTTTGTAGTGTTAAAATGTTTTGGAAGATTGCCGGTTTCTAGGATATTCGAGAAAAATCTAGTTAGCCATTGTTTTACATTTTTTTCCAGCATTTCTAAGAAATTCTGGAAAAATACCATCGTACCAGCTGCTTTTCCGTTTTTTGTTTGGGACAGAGCTTAATCTTATTGTGTTGCTTGCTGATTCTCTTCTTTGCTGATCCTCTTCTTTGTTCTTTCGTTCTATCTTTTTACCTATTAACAAATTCCATCCACTCTTCCGCTTCTGTTGTGCCATCGTTTTGCTCTATTCCAAACCAATCCTGCCGCTGTATCCCCAGTCGCACTGCTTATCATGTTGTTCATGATTAGTTCCACTTTCGGTAATAAAAAGTTCCAATCTTTCTTTTCTTTATCGATTAGCTTTGATAGAACTGGTACTAACGTCCTGTAACCTGTTATACCTTTCTACGTTCGCTGTGGAACAGGCTGTTGCAATACATAACTTATTGGTTATTCCTTTCTCCTCAACCCATCTCCTAAAACTACCTGACGTAAATCCTATTCTCCTATCCGAGATTATTCTTTTTGGCGTTGAGTATGCCCTACAGTAATTAATCAGCGCCTTCATCACCTTGCTACTATCTGTGCTACTATCTGTGCGTTTCGTTTCATACAATCTTGTAAATTTTGTAAATGCATCTACTATTACCAAGACATGTTGCCATCTTTATTGGTTTTCTCTAACGGTCCAACATGATCCACATGGATCGTATGAACCGGTCTGGGTTCCTTTCTAATTATACTTAGTTTGTGCTCTTTCCTTCCTGATTTTTGATTGAACGCTAGACACGGTAGACAATAGCTTATGTACTAATATTAGCGAGGTAGAATCATTTTTTAATTCTGTTGCAAGTTTTTCTTTCTCACATATGCCCCATGTTGTCGAGCATTTGTACTATTATGCTCTTAATCATTTTCTCTGGGACGAAAGTCTTACTTTCCATCTGTCCTGTTCTTGTACCTCCTCTTCTATTCCTTCTTTTCTTCCGTTTTCTTTTCCCTGGTTATCACATAAATCCGACTTAACGCATCTACGTGTTGCATTCTTTCCCCTGGTCTGTGCTCGATCGTATAGTTTAATTCGATTAATATAAGCGCCCATCTTTCTATCTGTGCACATACGTCCCTTTTTTCTAACGTAACGTTAGTTTCATTGTATTGTATTCTGTTTCTAGTTTAAACTCAATGTCATATAAATATGCTTGGAACCTCACTACCGCTAGGGTGTCATGTTCGAAGATATGCAGCTTTTGCTCGGAATTGTTCGATCTGTTGCTGTAAAAAGATATCTTGTACATTTTCCATATTCTCTACTTCTTTGCATTAATATTACCCCGAACTCGTTGGCCGAAGCGTCTCTATGCAGCAGCTCTGTTTCTAGCTCCGGGTTGAATATTTGTAATATTGGTATTTCCATTAATTTCTGTCTAACTCCGTTAAAAGATTCTTCCTCGTTTTTCTCCCATTTGTATTCTTAATTCCTAACAATGTCTTGCAAGGCTGCCGCCACATCCTTGAAATTTTTTTACAAATTTTCTAAAGCACCCCATAAGCCCTAAAAATCTTTTTTCTTCCTTTACGTCCAATGGGGTTAGATATTCCTTGATTGCCTTTACATGATTGTCATTCGGAGTAATGCCCTTCTGAGTTATTTTGTACACTAAAAAATGTATTTCTTCCTTAGCCATCTACACTTTTTTATCTGTAGTTTGACTTTATTTATTGCTAACACCTTCAATAATTTCATAATAATCCCTTTTTGTTCATCTACTGTATCTGTGGCTATCAATGTATCGTCCATGAATACAATAACGATTTCCAAGGTTAAGAATTGTTTTAGAACCTTTTTTAGATATCTAACGAATGCCGCTAGTGCATTTGCAAACCCGAATGGCAACTTATTGCATTCATACTGCCCATCTGGCGTCTCGAATGACGCAAATTTCTTAGACTCTTCTTCTATGTCTACATGAAAAAATCCGTTTTTCAAATCCAATGATTCCAATGATCCAATTGTAACGAGTCCTCAATTGCCGGCATTGGGTAATGACCTTTTTCTACAATTTCATTTAACTTTCTGTAATCCACACACATTCTAAACCTACCGTCTTTCTTTCTTTTTAATACTATTCTACTAGTATATTCAGAATCGCTTTCCCTAATTATTCCTTCGTTCATAAGTTCTTCTACCGATTCTTTTACGGCTTGTCTTTCCATCCAGCTCATTCTCCTTGGCTTTCCCGACAATACTTTATCATGCTGTAATCTAATCTTTACTTCATGCCTAATTGGATTAGAATATTTATTTACTTTATATTCTAAATAATTATACTTTTAAAAAAAGTTTCCATCTCATTACTTTGTCTTTTTGTTATATCCGTGTCTTCTATGTCTATTTCTAAGTCTGTTTTCTCCTCCTTACCTCCAAGTGGCATAATGCGATTCAGTTCTTTCCACCCTTCATTCTGGTTTTTAAATTTTTTTTAAATTCATTATTTCTATTATTCCCCAAATCACCAATGTATTTGTTATTATTTACTCATTATACTCTAACTACGGCCTTATAAAATTTAAAAAGCTCTTACTACCCCAAAACATTGCTAAGTGTGCCATAATTCTTTCTTGTAAAGGTAACGAAATTATCGAAACAAAACATTTCAGCACAACACTATGTAGTATAATCCAGTAAAACTTACGTTTTTTCGTAAAAGGCGTGGTTTAAGTTTCACCCCTTAAATTTAAAAAAATCTGCCAAATTGTTTCTATTACGAGCTTTGCAAAACAGCACAACTTTTGTATTTTATGTATCAATGAAAACAACAACATTTTCAATATGCTGTAAATAATACATTCTGTTCATGTTTTTATAAATGTCTAATGAACGGCACTTTGCAGTACATATTGAAGCCAGCTGCCGTTTTCTTTTCTTGCTTATTTTAGAAGATATTGTTACAAAATACAAAACATAATTGTATTGAACTTCAATTTTCGATATACAATATTTCAAAAATAAAATCAAGGTCACATTCGTTTTTTAGAATAAGGGTCAACAATCAACATATAATAAAATTGAATTATTTTATGAATCAAATCAACATGTTACGTAAAATAATGTTATCGAATATTCTTAGACTTCTCGAGGTTTCTTCGTAAAGAAAGTGACCTCGAATAATCGAGAAATTATGCAGAATTGTATATAAGGAATTTCCTTTTGTAAAATTATTTAGTTTTATTTTAGACTGGCATAATTTTAAGTGGAATTTAATTGTAAACGAAACGCTGTATCGTGCATATAAAATCGTGTAAAAAGAAGTTACTTTTAAAATTAGTTTTTGTAAATGAAGTTTCAAGTATTATTTAATAAAAAATAAATTTTGTAGATTATTTTGGAAGCTGTGAACTGGCAATTTCTACAATCAACCCTTGGAGTTTGTGAAGCTGTTGAAAGAATATTCTAGTTAGGAATATTGCTTGCTGTATTGTTTGCCTGTTGTGGAACAATTAAGCAGTTGAATACTTATAAAAACCTGGTGCTTTGTGTGGTTTTGGTTTAAAATTTTGATATATTAAAACTATTTTAAATGTTTTAAAATACAGATACATAATATGGTTCCTTATGACCTATGTAGTCCTTGAACTTCGTAGAAACGAATTGCATAAAAATGTTGAATTATTTAAAAATTGCAAATAATCGAAATAGTTATGACAAAATTCTTCCACATCATGAAATGAACTGTCAAAGCAATCAAGTTATAACAAGATAGAATGAACTCATTGCATAACATGAAAAATTTGTTACGCTACAAAACCTCCAATTTTACTTACGAGATTTCAGTTTTGTTGATACGGTTTCGCAAACATATACACATATTGCATTAACGAACATAAATTTTTTCTTTTTTATTTACGCAAAACACGTTTGTCTTCAACAAGGAAAAGATTACATTTATTTAGTTTTGAACTGTCACTTTTGGAAAAATGACATATATAATAAGCTGATTTGTTATAATATGACACATGCATACGCAATGGTTTATCCATATTACAAGTTATAACATGGTATATGTTCGGTCTGATTTAGGTATAATGAAATTGAATTAATCAAAATTTATACGTATTTTTGTCTCTAAACGCCACAATTAAGTGTGGTGTCATTTGAAAGAGCACTTGATTTTAAGAACACTGCAATTTTGTTTTAGAATTTTGCCGTGCACAGTTTTTGAGTGATTGTCAAAAAAGTGCAACTTTCAGACACACTCCCCCCCTAATTTTTTTTTTTTTATACTACTTATTTTTCATTTTTCGAGTATGTATTCAGAAAAGCAAATGTCAGTTAAGAAAGCGTTTTCGAAGAAATAACTAAAAAGCCCGGAAAGCATTCTTCGATGACAATCTAGTAATCATGTTTTCCCGCTTAGAAAACGGCATATTTCCTGTAAAAAAAGTGTACAGGATCACCTCAGCATCTAGCAATAAAACTCAAACCTCAAAAATAGATTAATCTGTTTCAAAGAAATCGGCGAAAATACATAAAAATATAGTTTCCTCCAATTTTCTGAAAAATAGTAGTACGTCATAGAAACAAAATATGGTACCACCTGGGTTGCATCGATCTAATGACCTTTCTCCCTCTAAAAATATTTCATGCTAGTGTTTCTTCTAAATTAAGATGGTGAATTCCTTCTGTTTTCAAGTTTAGTGTTGCACGTGAGGTGGTGAAGGAATCACCCTATAATCTTACTAGTTCGGCGGCCCTGTTGCTTCTACTGTGTATATAGTCAGCTACAGAGTTTCTTTCAACAATCCATTACATATTATTGCTCTCTCAAAGTTTCTTGCGGATGGTTTGGTTTGAAATTTTTAATAATTATTACAGAACTGAAATTCAATTTCAAATATAAACAATAATGCGGCTAAAACCTTTCTGAAATCGAAATTGTATATAAACTAATAGGCTAGTAATAATAGGAAAAAAAATTAGAAAAAAAAAAATAATTCGTTACAGCAAACTGACAGTGGGATATTGTAGAACACGATATTGTAAAAGAGGGAAACATAAATCGAACCAGCAGCTGCTATTCGGGGGAGAATGGGGAGGGTTTTTAGGGGTTGAAAAAGGTTTTTCGTGACTTCTGGCTAAACCGTGCATCCTATCAAAAAGAGTTATATGTAAAAGTTGTAGGGAATAAAAAGATCTACACTTTTTGTACGGACCATTTTTACCTTCACCTCAACATTTTTCGAAAAAAATGCGAAAAACCGATTTTTTTCTTTTTTCTTGTTTTCTTTTACAAAAAAAATTTTATGAAGTTCAAATTTTGGAAAAAGATACCTCCATTTATTGGAAAAAGGCAGCAATTTTTTCGGAGGGAAATATTTAGACGTTGTTGTTAAAATTAATTTTTTTGAAAAAAAAACCAAATTTTTAACTGCGATTCCTCTTAAAACTACGCCTCCTAATGAGTTCAGTTTTGACTCATTTACTCGTTCTTACGTCTATTTTTGATAAGTGGTAAAAAAATGGTACACTGTTATGGAAAAAAAGGCGGGAAAATTGAAAAAACCGAGAAAATCGCTTTTTTTCGTGGTAATTTGCATATTTATCGTTGAATAATCGTTATTAATTAATAAAATCATTTAAATTTTTAATGATAAACGTAAACGACGATCATTTGGAAATAAATTAATGAATAATTATATGCTTTCGTTACTTTTAGTTTATTTAGGTAACAAAAAAGTAAATTTTATTCTTCAAACATGGTGATCTCAAAAAGTACCTTTTAGTTTTCTTTCATGTTTTTTATATTTTACAGATTTGTTATTTACTTAAAACATACTAAACCTATAAGGACAATTGTTATTTTTTGTTTTTGAGAAAAACACATTTGAATAAAGGTTGATTTTTTTTGTACTTTGTGCCATACACTAAACCCAAGTTTACTGATTCTATTAAACTTAATTTGGGTTTAGAAGGTACTAAATGAGGTTTAAAGAAGGTACTAAATAAGCTTTTTTTGGGTTTTCTGAAGGTTTAATATTTTACCCAAAACATACTCAAATTACAGACAGACGTTTTGTTCGACGATAAAAACCAATTCGAATATTTGTTAGCAAAAATATGCCAGTTGCAGATTTTGCTGAAATTTATCAAATAGATAGTGAATTTTCCTTTCAATTACAATAAAAAATTCATATTAAATTAAAATATATCATATATTAATTATCATATATTATAAACTAAAATAAGCATTAAATATTTTAGAAAAATGAAAATTCTGCCAATCCCACGTACTTTCGAAATCAAATTGCTCAAGAACGGCTTTACCAATTTTATCAAACTTTTTTTTATGTAGGTGATTAGTTAATCGTTTAAAAAAAAAATAATTAATTGTTTTTGTAATTAATTTTTAAATTAAAATATTAAAAAACTTTTTTAAAGTTGGCGCTTGGGTTGAAGATCAATTGAAATTTAATTTATTTTTTTTTCTAAAAACAGTTCTATCCTTACTCTAAAATATTACAAATTAACAAAGAGGCTAATATTCGTGTTCTTGAGATATTTAATTTTTAAGATTTTTAGTACGACTGAAATTCTAATTGTTGATTATTTCTTCGAACAATTTTTATCAAGTTCGAAAACGAAAGCATCTAATTATTCATAAATTTTTTTCCGAATGATCGTTGTTTACGTAATAATAAAAAAAATAATATGATTTTATTAATTAGTAACAATTATTCAACGATAAATATGCAAATTACCACGAAAAAAGCAATTTTTTCGCTTTTTTCAATTTTCCCGCCTTTTTGTCCATAGATTTATACTTTTTTTACCATTTATCAAAAATAGACGTAAGAACGAGTAAATGAGTCAAAACTGAACTCTTTAGGAGGCGTAGTTTTAAGAGGAATCGCAGTTAAAAATTTGGTTTTTTTTTCAAAAAAATTAATTTTAACAACAACGTCTAAATATTTCCCTCCGAAAAAATTGCTGCCTTTTTCCAATAAATGGAGGTATCTTTTTCCAAAATTTGAACTTCATAAAATTTTTTTTGTAAAAGAAAACAAGAAAAAAGAAAAAAATCGGTTTTTCGCATTTTTTTCGAAAAATGTTGAGGTGAGGGTAAAAATGGTCCGTACAAAATGTGTAGATCTTTTTATTCCCTACAACTTTTACATATAACTCTTTTTGATAGGATGCACGGTTTAGCCAGAAATCACGAAAAACCTTTTTCAACCCCTAAAAACCCTCCCCATTCTCCCCCGGATAGCAGCTGCTGGTTCGATTTATGTATGTTTATTTCCCTCTTTTACAATATCGTGTTCTACAATATCCCGCTGTCAGTTTGCTGTAACGAATTTTTTTGTTGTTAAAATACTATTTTTCCTGGCCTATAATGGGTTTTACGAATTTTTTATGAATTTACTAACTCCATCTTTGATGAGTGACCCTGATTTGATGACGATCAATAATAATAACGTATTGTGAGGGATAAAGATTTAATATCGCCTTCTAAGATTGTTTGTTATATGTTTGTACTAAATGAAGGTCAAATTGAACATACACATGGTGACAGTTATCCACAGTAACGCTTATTCTGTATAATTGAAAATTTAATTAATTTATCAGGCCATTGTTAACTTGATACTAAAAATCTTTTTTATTTTAATTTTAGTGTTCCTGAACTTTTAGTTTTAAACGATTGCGATATTGATCGTGCAGGTGAACCAGAAGATTTAAAGAAAAAAGTGTATCCAGTCAAAGAATTGGATTTAGCACAAAATAAACTTCAAAACTGGAATGAAGTGTTTTGTATATTATCGCATATGCCACGCGTTGAATTTGTTAATTTAAGTTTAAATCCGTTGATGGGACCAGTAACACCACCAACGGACTTAGTTGTAAATAACTTACGTAGTTTGGTTTTAAATAACACAAGATTACAATGGGAAAGTGTTGAATCTTTACTTAGTGTACTTCCAGCGTTAGAAGAATTACATTTAAGTTTAAATGATTATAGAAATGTATTAATCGATACCGATGATGATTTTTCGCTATTCGATTTAGATGATGAAATTGAAATTGTTGATGATGAAAATGATAATGAAAATGTATGTACATGTAAGAAAACACAAGAAGGCAACACAACAGATACAGCAACAACATCAGCATTACCAATACCAGGCGGATACAAAAGAACGGATTCAACATGTTCGAATTACAAAAAAACAAATCCACATCATGGTGTAAAAATGTTACATTTTACTGGAAATCCAGTGACAGATTGGTTAGAAGTTTGTCGATTAGGTAGAGTATTTCCCAATTTAGAATCACTTGTATTAGCTGAATGTCCAATTAGAGCCGTTGAAGAAGTTCCAAAACCAGCTAAGAGCGAAGCAGCTGAATCCATTAATTCAACGGATATTGACAAGGATCCACCGCATTGCTATTTTAAGTAAGTAAAGTTTTTCTGTTATTATGATATCAAAATATTTGCGAATATAATAAAACTATTTAATCACTTTAAATCATCATTTCCTTAAACTGTAAGTTGTTTATATCTTAAGATAAAGCATTACCATAAACATAAAATCAACCTTGGATCTGATACAGACAGAGACAACAAACGAAGAAATTGTTTGTAACATTGTCAAGGATTTGTAGTTCATTATTGGGTTTCTGTAAATACACCGATGAAGACGGATAAAAGTTTAGAAAACATTTATAAAACAATAACACGGATTTGATTCAAAAGTTTTACCGCAAAATACGTTTTATTAGGAAAGAAGAAAGACATGAGATTATAACAAAATTGTTTTTGTAATGTTTATATATCTATATCGTGAAATTGAAAATTAAACCTAATTTAATTATAGTTACGATTAAAAAACTAATATGTTGTAATAACCGCAATAATTGTCGTTACGAGTATAATCTAGAATTTTTCTTTCTAAAATTCCCTTTCACTGATTTAACTTTACAAATGAGTTTTGTAAATCAAAATGCAGTTAAATTTTAAAGTTTTATTAAATTAGTTTTGGTTGGATGAAATAGTTTTGATTGAAGGGTTACATGTTTTTTTTTAATTTGATTCGCGTTGCTATTTGATGTATGTAATGATCAAAAATGTTTGCAATTGCATTACAACTTTTAACTTTTCTCAAATGAGTCAATTTTTTACATCAAGTCTTTTTTGATTTCTTGATCAAAAAGAATAAATAAGTTTGCAACTTGTAACTTAATGCTATTGGCTCTTAATCCGTTTATAATTTATTTAATTATTTATTTAATTTCATTATTTAATTAGTATCATTAACTAAGGTAAAGTAATTTAATTTTAATTATAGCAAAATTAATAATGGTACAAGTGAATTCAGAGGTCGTATCCACAAATAGCGTTCTGTTTTTTATAACGAGCCCTATTGGGGAGAGTAAAGCTAGTTTTTCTTATTACATATATCGATTATCGCGTAAAGTATAAATTCTAAGTACATGAAATTTGAGATGCGTATAAAACGAACCCATCCACACAATATGATGTGTTGAAAAATAAATATCGTTTGTTTTACTGGGTTTAGGGTTGCCAGTTGCCACATGTCAATATTTTATATTGGCTTTGATTTATATTTAAAGGATCGGATCAATATTATAAAAAATATTGATAGTAACATGTTAAAAGTCAATTTTTTATACAGTTTTTTAAAAAAATTTATTGGTTGTTTTTAACAAAATCATTGATTATACTTTTTACTCCGTAAGTGTAAATGTAAGTGCACCTACTGTGCAAAACGTTATTTTTAAAGAAGTTTTTTCAAGAATTTCATAACAACCCGAGTCGCAATTTAACAACTCTTTAAAAATTGCAGATTTTGGTATTTAGAATTTAGAGTACATATTTAAATGTCACATATTTTCAATAGAAAAATATCCTCTACATAACACCTCCAAACGCGAGTTATCGGAAAAAAATCCCGTTTGAGTTGTTCAATAGGGTTAAAATAAACTCCTGAAAAACTGAATTACAACCGAATTATAACTTATTTATGTTACAATACGTACTCTGTGCTAGCTGGGATCGAATCAGTGGTACTGATAAGTGTGGGTTCGATTGCAACATGAAACCGAAGCAAAACATTTTTTTATTAATGAACTGAAGTTTTTATTCAAATTTTGGTCAACTGAATTATATTTTTAAAACCAGGTAATGGTAACATATTCATTGATTTCACATATACATATATACATTAGCGTGTTTTTTGTTTACTTTTTTCGGTCCAAAAGGCTCATGTTTTAAGCATTGAATCTACAAAAAATTCACCCAACAGTTCAGCTTTCTAGATCAAATCTGTGAACGGCGCAAACCGACTTTGTCTCCCATTTAACTAACATAGGAAAAGCGACTTCTTTTCGAACTTTTCTTTGCCAATATTTGGCGTCTAAAAAGGTGGCATTCTCCTAACTGGGGTACGATGTGAGGCCTTTAAGAAAATACATTTTTTATAGAGTCAAGTAGGGTATCATATCAAAGGATTCCAATTTAGTATTCCTTAAAAATTTAGTTTTAGTCCAGTAACTTTATACATCACAGTATGCGTCAAATCCGGTAGTTCTGATTTTTTGCAGACTTGTTTATGATGTTGGCCTAATAATTAATCCAAGTTTGTGACCTCGAGCGCCGAACGCAACTTTGTCAAAAATCGAAAAAATCGTTATTTTTTCACATTTTGGCGATTATAACCCTAAAGGACTAGTTTTTTCTTTATACTTTCTTAGGACGTTTTTAAAATAGTTTTTGTAGTTTTTGCTACAATATGATACTAGAACTGTCGCTGTAGACCTAATAGTTTCCGAAATTAAGTCTTTCAATGTTTATCGTTTTTTCGAACTTCTGTCGAAATTCTGTCGTTCTGAATGAATTTTCGAGTGACGTCTAAAATATTGAAAAATATTTCGAAGTTAAAAAAATGATAAACTTTGAAAGGCTTAATATCGGAAAATGTTAGGTTTACAGAGAAAATTCTAGTATCATATTGTAGAAATTTAGTCTACTTTAAAAACGTCTGAAGAAAGTTTTTTCAAAAACTAGTCCTTTAGGGCCATAATCGCCTAAATTTGAAAAAATAACGATTTTTTCGATTTTTGAGGCTTAATCTCGGAAACTATTGGGTCTACAGAGACAGTTCTAGTATCATATTGTAGCAAATTTAATCTACTTTAAAAACGTCCTAAGAAAGTATAAAGAAAAAACTAGTCCTTTAGGGTTATAATCGCCAAAATTTGAAAAAATAACGATTTTTTTTGACAAAGTTGCGTTCGGCGCTCGAGGTCACAAACTTGGATTATTCATTAGGCCAACATCATAAACAAGTCTGCAAAAAATCAGAACTACCGGATTTGACGCATACTACCCCATACTCTCAGGCGACAAAGTTACTGGACTATTTGGAATTCTAAACCACATCATTTTTTGTATAACTTTGAATAATAATTTTTTCCTCGAGTTCTGAACGAAAATCATTGACCGGAAATTTTAAAAAGTATTTAGAATTATAGAAAAATTAATACATATTATTATAATAAAAATTTAGAAAAGTATCAAATGCTGATAATTGTACGTATTTTCTCAAAGGCCTCACATCGTACCCCTATAATACGCACCTCAAATTTTGGGTCCATAGGATGTATGAGTTACGAGATAATTGATATAATGTGAAAACCACGTTTTACTCTCATCATTACGGTTCGTATACGAACTACAATTTGTTAAACTGCATTTCCATATAAGGATGTCTGCCTGCTTTTAAAATGAACCAAAATATCATACTTTGACTAGAAATCAACCGCCAACCGGCATTTGGTAAATGCCGATGTTAAATTTAAGTTGTTTAATACATTATGTGGGCTTAGTTTTACTGTTAGCAGCTGTTAATGTGTATTTGGAATCTTTAGTGACATACGAGTATAGGACGAAACTTGAGCACTTTATCGAGTAAATATTTTGAGATAATGAACTGCGTATTCCTAAACATTTGCCTGCTGCTCTACTAAATCAATTGTAATAATAATACAGATAGAAAAAATAAAGATAAGAAGAATCGGCGTTAAAGAACTTATATTTACTTATAAGAACCAATATCTTGAAGTGATGGTCAAATACAGCAATTGTCAGTTATTTGTCTGACATTGCGTCTCTAATTTTCTGAAATGGTGCTGTTATTGTTATTTTATTTAATTACTTTTATAATTATGTTCTGTTTTAAATTTGGTGAACCTAAATTTTGTGTAAGGCAGCATCTTTTCGGCTTCTTTACAGGAGCATTTGATGCTGCAAAAGCGGATGGTGGCAGTAGGTCCGTTGATTTTTGCCGTATATGTTCCATATAAAAACGTAGGCTGTCAACAAGGGTCCCTCACCTGTATTAATTTTATCAATTCACTCAATTTTATGGCCGAGTTGCACTTGAAGACTTACTTTAATCGATTTAGTTTTATATGAGTGATCAAGCCCATAGTTTTTTCCAATATTTGGTCTTTCCCACGTGTCAACATTAGGTCAGTCAACGTTTTACGGTTTATTAGCTGAATTTTAATCTCGACGTGAAAATGTACTTGATATCAACATGTGATAGTCAGGTGCATTTGTGCAGTTTGTAATTTTTCGCATGATGTCTGCCTCAATTGTAGGGACCCACTATTGTGACCTAATAGTTAAACATGTGTTACCAATGGTTCTGTAGGTTATAATGATAGTCATCTTTTCATATCTACATCTCGCGGGGAAAGTTCGACAAAGTAGATATGTCGACAAAGGGTCGCTGCTTTAAATTGATTTGAATTCAACTTTGTCATATGCCTCTGGGTTGTAGCATACTTGCGATAATGATAATAGGATTGTTTGAAGACCATGTGTGGTGATTTTTCCTTTCCTGGCACTATATTGGTTTGGCAAGAGTGGGGCTATAGTATACCAAGAACCTCTAATTTGTAAGCAGAAAGGGCTTCATCAGATAAGTAATTGGTGATTTTAGTAAAATAACCTTGTATAATATCGTGTGATTCGCGAGCTTAAGCTATGATGTGACTCGCCCAAAATATTTTAAAATAATTGGTGAATGGTGATTGTCTCGTTCAAAAGCTTTGGATGTCTTCGTAGAATTAATTGACATTTTCTTCAGTAAACTTAGTGAACTTAATTTGTTGGATTATGAACTGATACATTTCTTTCAAAACGTCTAGGTGACGCTTTATTTGAGGTGTAGAGTAAACTGCCTATCGATTCGGCGATGCATTTTTTTTTAAATCTATTCTAATGGCAATCGATTCAACGTAACTTTATCCAAATGCTTGTGTACTGAACGTTTGCATTGAAAGTGGCAGTTGTTGATATTATAGAACGATATAGACGGTGACAATAGCCTGTCCAGTGTCCATGTTCTAAATCATATATCCCAATTTTTATGATGACCGGTTAATTGATGTAGGTTCTTTGAACTAAAAAACCAACTGTCCGGTTCGTCACTTACGAGTTACGTCACTTATAGCATCAAATGTGGTAGACAGTGGTAAACTTCTGTCCTGAAACTCTAAATATTTATATATTTCTGTAGGGTAAATGCCTTTAAGTCCTCCTGCTATGTTGGCCCAACCAATAGTGAATTTGAAGGTGTTGGAGCTCTGATAGAGCTCATATGATTGAAGAATCGCTTAAGGGCCCCATACACCTGCAATCATGCCTAACCAGCACAGCTGTCAGACATGCTTGTATATAGCTGCAAAATGCTTGTATGTGGATACAAATCAAGCATAGCTTCCAAAATTTATAAAATCACTCACAATTTTTATATTCCTTGTTAGTCCTGCCATAGTTTTAACTTTTTTAAAACAAACATCAAGCATGTAAAAAAATTAAACATAACAAGCTGACAATCCTAACCGTACTCAAACAGTCGAACTTATGATTGCAGAGAAAAATAAAACATTATTGCTCGTTTGATGCATAGTTTCATTCCAAGGTGGTTTTTGAAGTAATTTTCTAAAATAAATTTCAAATTGAATTTAAATTTCAAAGCAAATAAAATGCTAATTATCGAAACTGACATTTTCAAAAATGATGATAAACAATGGTATAGTAGAACCGTCGACCAAAAATGCTGTTTGATAGATACTATGTAATGATTAAAATATAATAAACAGAGTATCAATATTTTCATGTATTGTATCGTAAAATAAATCGATGATGTTGTTTACAACCCCAACAATTCTGTTAAATTTGATCACTCTCCGTCTCGACGTTCTAAAAATTGAATGCAGTTAGATTGATTTCATTATATTAGGTTTCTCCAACCTAGAGTATGATACATCGTCTGCTTAATACACACAAAACAATGGAATAGTGAAATAGTGAATTGATAACTTATTGATGGTAATTTACTTGACATAATAGATCATTAAATATTACGTAATGAGTGGTTATATTCATCTTGACGTTTAATACTTAATACTTTTGAACCAATTAATCCTTAAAAAGATAAATAATTAAAAAAAATAACTCTTCAGCGAGCAAGCTGGAAATTGGAAATTTTTATTGTAATCTTGGAAATATTGGAAATTTTTCATCTTAGTTTAAAATTGGGGGAAATAAACTGTAAAACTGTAGATTAAACTTATAATCATCTTACCAAGTTGAAAATAAAATAAAAAAATTGATCGTCAATAGTTGCACTAAAGTAAAGAAAAACTGAAAACAGTATTTTATACTAAATGCTATAAAGTTTTTAAAATATACGTCAATTATATATTTTTTAATTATTTTTGTTTCAAGTTTAATTAATGTTTCACAGATTACACAACAAGAAATCACAGAAACGAAACAAAAAATTTCACTTTTCGTTTGTTATATATACTTAGCTAATTGCAATAAAATTTTAATAGTTGTTAATTGCTATAACCTATTTTGAAATCACATAAAACAATAAATAGAGTTCCTGTTCTTCCCACAAAAACTATACCATAAACTATTTTTTTTAATTTATTTATAAATGTTCTATCATTCTTTCTTTTAGGAATTTATGTTTTTTAAATTTGAGCAGTACAAATATAAATACATGGGATGACATTGATCGTCTTTCAAAATTTCCATCATTAAAAAAATTGCGTGTGCAGAATTGGCCACTTTGGGATAAATGTGAATCAACAGAACATGAAAGAAGACAATTACTTATAGCACGATTGCCAGGTATAACAATTTTAAATGGGGGCGGTATTGTTGGACAAGAAGAAAGAGAAGATGCTGAGCGTGCATTTATAAGATATTATATGGATAAACCAGAAAGTGATCGTCCCGAACGTTATAGTGAATTAGTTGCAAAACATGGCAAATTAGATCCATTGGTAAAGATTGATTTGCGTCCGGAGAAAAGAGTAAAAGTTACTTTTACATATGGAGATGTGAGTGAAGTTAGGAGTGTTGATGTATATAGGTAAGTATTTTATAAAATTTTTCGAAATTTATTTAGTTTTACCAAATTCAAAGAATAGAATGTTATAAACATGACTATATTTTTGTACACCAAATTTTAAGAGGTCTAATATTTTGCCTCTTGTGGGATATCAAAGGGAATGGTCACTACAAAACAGTCATTCTAGATTTTCAGACGAATTAGTAACCAGATGTCGATGGTTAGGTAGGTTTAAATTTGATACTTGTCAAAAATTACAAGCATTTTCCCGAGTGTTTTTATCAGTTTTTCTAAAACCCGAGACCCTATATTCAGCGTGTAAATATCATGTAGCTCTTCATAACGATAAAACAGCTTTCAAAAGATATGCAGTCTTCTACTACATAGCTTAGAGTTCGATAAGCCAATTTGGAACGAGCTAAAAATATTTTTTTGTAATATCCTTGGTTCACGTTTAAACCCCCATCTACGGTGGAAATGATTATGCGACAATTGCGATCTCTTCAATATTTGATAATATTTTTAAGTTTTGCATATGAATATAAATTATATTTACCACTTTTAACATCAATAAATGTTGACCCAGAATAGCTGCAGTATCGGCAGTTTTATGCGAGTCTTTATTATTAATGGCAAAACAGACGTCTGCAGAAGCTTTTTTTAGCACTCTGTTAGTTTAGTCATTGTCCGGCAAAGAAACACTGTACTCCATGTACATTAGCGTTATTGCGATTGTAACACAAAATTATACACGAGCTCTTATCATCTTGGAACTGGGAAAAAACTTAAGCCGAGCCAATAATAGAGCATAAGTTCTCAAGGTTATTAGGATAGCCACATATAATTACTATCAATATGTTCGCGGGGAAAGTTTGAGCAAATTATCAGTTTGTGCAAATTTTTATCTCGCGAGGTTGACAGGTTGTAACATGTCGTTGATCTTCAATACTTCTAACATTACTGAAGATTAAACGTAGATATGTTCCACTGCGACTTATACTCCCCAACATAATTTTCTTTACAAATTTTTTATTGTTTAATCTTTTTTTTTATTTCTATGTTTTTTAAGCTTGGTTTTAACATGTTAACTGTTAACTTTTTTTAACCAATTAAAGAAGAGAATTTTATATTCACCACAAACTTCTTATTTTTGATTGGCTAAAACACCATTAACAGTCTCCATGTTAAAACCCAGTTTGATACTCAGTATTTTTTGATTTCTTTTATGAATATTTTTCTGTTTCTTTCACTACTAAGTTTTGATATTTGGTGCTAAACTTCATATTATTAATTTTAATTCTAAATATTATTTTGAAAACATTTTAATTATTCTGTATAGATTTTATCTCGCGTTAGAGTTATAATATCCCCTCGCCTGCGTCGACAAAGTTTTAAACAAAATATCTAGTTTGAACTTATCAACAAACTGAATTATAAAATTTAAAGCAAGGTATCAAAGCTCTAGATTTTTACTTTCAAGTTCCAGTACAAATGGCTACTATCGGAATCGGTATATTAAGAGTTTCTTTACAGCACTAATCGAATAGTTTCTCCTAGGTTTCATATGTTCGATAAAGAACCCTTGGAGATTGCAAAAGTTCCACAAGGGACCCGCATGAATTGTTATTAAAAATGCACGAAAACAATTCATTCGCCGAACTGTTTTCTTTCAGAAATCAAAATGAATCACTCATAACTGCCAATTTAAAATTAAGTATTATTTAACTTCCGAGAAAGGAAAAAAAATATTACTCAACTTATTTTTTTTACTTTTCGATGTTATCCCCAAAAAAAATCCTAGGTAAGATTTAATCTTCTCGGTCTCAGCAATCCTCATCGACATCGACAATTAAACTAATTAATAAATATGCAACCCGTACAAAAAATAGGCCTATAAACTTGACTAGAGTTATTTAGTTTTAATTAAGTTGAGCAAAATTTAAGCGTTTCGAGAATTCTCGAAACAACTCCAAAAACTAATTCCGATCGACTGCCCTTTCAAAATCTAAAATATAAATGTATATATTCTTTTAAATATAATGAATAAACATCATAAAAACTGAAACAGCAATAGAAGAAAACAAGACCACTGAAAACAGTTTTGAGAAAAGTAACTATATCTTAGACGATAAGTTAGATCGTTAGCGGTGATTCATGCCGAAAAGAAATTTTTTCGGACAGATTAATTATTTAAGGGACAACAACTTCGTAGCAGTACCTCTTGGGTTAGAACTCTGAAAATCTCTGAAACTAGAATAGTATAATGTACTACCAACCGATATATTCCTTTGAATCTTTGATAGAAATGTTACCCCAAACATTTTGAAATTCAAACAACGTAGAGCCATTAAAAGTACACTTTGTACTTTTTGTGTGAGATGGATAATATGTAGCAAAAACAGTTCATCGGCTTAATAGTCACATTTACAGTTTAATGAATTTATAAAAACGGTGTAGGCTTACGATTTTCAAAAATCGAAAGAAATTGTTTTAAAGAGTATTATTAGCAGAGCGTGGTTTCGATCCACGGACCTCTGGGTTATGGGCCCAGCACGCTTCCACTGCGCCACTCTGCTTCTTATTTAATGCAAGTAAAAATACGAATGGTTAAATCGTTTTTAAAAATTTGTTTCTTCTTTTTTTAATAAAGTTTGTTGTGTAGTAGGAATTACAATATGTGCCTAAACAATACATAAAGACATTTTAAGAACAAGGTGAACAACAACATGCGTTCTAGAGTGTTGATGAACGCCAATTTTTGCTTGAATTGAGATATATAATAGTATATTACATACATAGAGCTGTAAATAGCATTTTACATGCGAGGAGATATGTAAAGGCTCGTTTGTTCGAGCAAGCAGTAGCGTTCTATCATCAAGGAATAGTCTAAAACAAAGATTGAAGGTGCGACCGTTGACTGAATACAGTTCATCCCTTAGCACCCCTTTGTAATCACCTTGGCTAGTGATATCTCGCTGCTATTCCCAGTGGTATGTGATATTCCACATGGAATGTCAAAAGCAGGGACTCCCAGTGGGGTTGTCACACCCGTAGATCCAAAACAAAAAAATGTACAAATCAACAAAAACTGATCCTTCTATGCGTTTGGAGACTCTTAATGTTTTTTCCTTATATTAAACATTTAGATTGGCTATTTTTCTAGCTTAAGTCATTCATTATTCTTTTTGGTATATTCTAAAAGTAGGCCTATTTTTACATGCCTATATTTTGGAAGTTTTTGACATTTTATTTATTTTATTATTTTGCATATTTTGCAATATGGATCGAATGAAGGAACTATGTTAATAAATTTAATACAAATAAGCGGGACAAATACTTCCACAATAACAAAACTAAAAAATAATAATTTTTTCTTTCCCATTTCAGAACTGTCTTCGATTTAAAAACGCGTTTAGAACGGCTTGCTGGTATACCAGCATCAAAAATGAGATTATATTATGTTGATCAAGAAATACGTGATATACAGGGTCCAGAAGAAATGAAATATCCTCAAAAACAATTATACAGCTATAATATACGATCCGGAGATGAGATTATTATTGAACAAAAACAAACAAAAGTTTAGATTAAGTTTAAGATTTTTTTCCTGCTAAAAATTATTTTTGTTCTGTTCTTTGTTGTTTTGTGAATATTTTTTTTGTTTAAATATAGTAATCCTAAATCTTAAATTAAAAAGATATTATTTGCAATTTTTTCAATATTTTTTTTTTAAATGGAAAAAAAATTGGATAGTGTAGAAGGTAATTAATGCAAATATATTATACATATTTGATATATCGTATAAATAATATAAATTTTTACAATATCAATCAACAAAATATTGTAAATTATTACTTTTCGAATCCTGCTTAATTTTTATTCTAGTTGTATAAATAATATTAACATTAATTTTCTAATAATACTACTTACTATATCCAATATCCAACTATATTTGTAATGATCACCCTTCTCGACATACAATTAAATAATTAATACGTTTTGGTGCTGGAAAACAATGATAAAATTAACATAAATAAAATAACGAAAGAAATAGAACAAAAATATGAAAATTTTAATGTGATTTATATAAAGAGTAAATAAAATATATAGTTATAAGAAAATTTATTTTACTTTCTGAAATAAAGAAAAATTATTAATAACTTAATAAATTATGTAATAAAAATTATAATTACTTGGTCTTTTGAACTTGGAGAAAGTTTAAGGAAGAGGAGAGGTAGAGGGAAAGAGATAGCAAACGAAATATAAAGAAATGATGACGAAGAAATGTAAAAAATAAAAGGCAAAATTACATTTGGTTAATTAGAGCCGAAATAGCTCAGTTGGGAGAGCGTTAGACTGAAGATCTAAATGTCCCCGGTTCAATCCCGGGTTTCGGCATTAATTATTTTTGGAACTATAATTCTTTTATTTATTTAGCAGAAAAATGAATTAATTTTATAACATTAATAATTTTATCCACGACTGCTATAGAATATAAGCTTTCCATGTGTATGTCTTGCATTGTAATGTTATACATTCTCTCACTTGTGTAGAATGTAACGATCGTTGCATTCTACAACAGTTCTATAGTTTATTAAATATTCCCCTAACAAAATCAAATCTTAAAATTTGTATTTTGTTGGTATAGTACTATCAAACGTTAAAACGAGAACAATACATATATGTACTTATGTATAAAATATATAATAAGTAATTTATGTACCAAGGGAATTATAAAGATGTTAATTACCGAGGAAACGTTTACTACCCGAGGGCCTCTGGCCCGAGGGTTAGTAAGTTTCACAAGGTAATTGACATCTAAAAATTCACATGATACATAAATAATTTTATTTTTTACTATAAAACATTTATTAAACTAAAACATTTATTTTTATCAAGTATTTGTTAGCATGATTTTGCGTTTTAATTGATCAAGTAAGTTCTTTTTTACTTCAAATTGTAATATAATTTTCCCTTGGGAATTAAGAATATTATTATTATTTCGGTAACTAAGGTCTAAACGACTCATAATATATCAGTAAAACATAAAAAATTTAACATTTCCCGTTAAATTTTTATTTTATGTTTTATATCTTGTTCTCATTCTAACCTTTTGCGGGCTTCCAACCCATCACTATTTTTCACTATTGTCACTATTTTAATTTTTGTCACTATTCGTCACTATAATCCAAAAGTTTCACTATTTGTCACTTTTTGAACAATTTCATGAATGAAAATAAAAATATAACTATCACACGCGTATGGTATCGCTGAAACTCACTCAAATTTCAACCTCGCATCTTCAAACCATTTTTGTTGGTACATCCACTGAAAAGGATATCGTTAATAAAATATTTGAAGCTCTGAATAATAATGAAATAAACCTAGCTAGGTTGGTAAGCCTATCTTACGATGAACCAAACGTAAATAAAATGGTGTATAGACTTATAGATGAACAAATAAAAGCAGAGAGAGGATATGGACTTGCGAAAACTGGCAATATGATATACACTTTTCATAACTTGTTTTTATACGGATTGAAGGCGTTTGGTACTGAAAAGCTGATCTTGCCACAAACATATATTAATTTTTTCATTCAAATTCAGCAAAATGGTTCAAATACGTAAAGGGAAAATAAACTTACTTAGATTTATAAAATACTGTTCCGTCAGATGACTGATTCCAAGACCATGCATTGAAAAGAATTTTATCACAATACTCAGCTTTAAAAGAATTTTTCCAAAATCTTTTAATAGTGAAACATTTAACGAAAATAATTTAACATATACAGCAGATATATCTTTACGAGCTAATGTAAACAAAGCTCTAGAAGATGCTAAACTTGATATAACCTTATTTAAACGGAAAAATGTGAAATTTTACAAAGCTGCTGTACTTTATCTATCGAGCCGCTACGAACTAAATGATTTTTTTATAACTGTGCTGCCCTTAATCCTGCGGATATTTTAAAAAGAGAATCAATTGAACCCATTTTAAAATTAGCCAATATCTTTAGTGTCGATATAGATGCATTAAGAATCGAGATACATTTACTTTAGCTGAAGTAAACATAAAATTCGCTTATAACTCACGTATTGATAAAAAATTTCTACAAATGTTTGAAATCAAAACTCCGCTTGGGATATCTCCGTTCGCGTTCGTCGCGTTCTTAATAAATTTTAGAAAACGATTCTGACAGTTTTTTTTTATTAATTAGTCAGACATGTTTAGCACACTAAATATGAAAAATTCATTATTCAGACTCTTTGAATATCCGAAGATACCATGTCATCTATAAAGGAAGGAGATGAGGAAAATGGAAGGAATGAGGACATAGGGATAACTATACTAATTGTTTTATATGATGATGGACATTTTCTTTAAATGCCTGAGGGGAAGATTCATCGGGAAATACAGAGGAGGGAATTGAGTTCCACAATTTGGCCACTCTATTAAAATAGTCGTTGGAAGGACACAGTAAATTGACAATTCAGCCACATTTCTTCTGTGCTGGAGTGAATCAAGCAGATCCGTTAGTTCGGTATTACCAATTGACCGTATTGCTTTTCTCTGTACAGAGTCTAGACATTTTATTGTTGACTGACAAGCACCTCCCCAAACATGATAGCAGTATTCCATACATGGACCAATAAAGGGTTTGAAGATTAGCAAAATTTGATCGGGATTGAAATATTTTTTGCATCGACTCAAGAATCCTAATTTTTACATTGCAGATTTAGCGAGGTTGAACACATGTTTATTCCATTTCAGGTTATTTTGAATATCCACTCCAAGAAGTCTAACTGATTCAACCTCACGCAGTTCCTCATGGTTTATCTTAATAGAGAAATTTTTATGTCGCTCTATTCGTGAAAGACGGCAATGTTTGGTTTTGGTTGGATTAGATGAAACAAGATTACGATCACCCATTCCATTTTGCGATGCAGGTCTTTGTTGATAGAATCAATTAGCAGCTCTCTATCAGTGGTAACTGCAGCATGAGATCGAAATTTAGGAGATGCATGCAATGTGCTGTCATCAGCAAAACTATGGATTGGGTGCACTGTGGAAATAAGTAAATCATTAATGTATAGAAGAAACAAGGTTGGTGAGAGTGCAAAACCTTGGGGAACCCCAGCATTGGTTGTGAAAACATTGGATGTGATACCATCTAAATTAACATGAAATTAGCGACCTGTAAGAAAACTATGAATCCGTGATGGTCTATGCCATAAGATTTTAATTTAGCTATGAGATTTTTATGCCACACTTTATCAAATGCTTTAGAAATGTCAAGTGAAATACTGAATGTTTCACTCACCATGGTTTTCCAGCGATTTGTTCCAGAGATGGGATACGTAGGCTAACAGATCACCTGTTGCATGATTTCTACGAAAACCATACTGCTTATCATCAATAATTCACGACATTTCCAAATAATCTATTAGATTGTAGTTAATATATTTTTCAAATATTTTAGCCAAAACCGACAGAATTGCAATTGGTCTATAATTGTTAGGGTCTATCTTACTGCCTTTCTTTGATATGGGTTGAACGCTGGCCAGCTTCCAAGAATCGGTAAATATGCCGGTTTTGTAAGATAAATAGAATATTTTTGTTAAAATTGGAGCTAGTTGCCTAGCAAAGTTTTTAAGAATGAGGGGTGGAATACCGTCGGGGCCAGCAGATTTGTTGATATTGATAGAGAGGAGCATTTTCCGTATAATATTGCAACGAAAAATAATTGGTTTCATTTTCGTTACAACTGGGAAAATGAGTGTGGGAGAATGGGGAGGTTCAACTATGTTTGAGTCTTCTGCGAAAATACGACCCAAAAGATCCGTCTTCTCTTGTGAGTCGCTCATGGGAATGTCATTCAGAACTAAGGTTGGAATAGAGGAGTAAAATTGCTCTGGACTGATTTAACTGCCTGAAAGAAACTACGTGAACCAGATGGGTGCTCGGCGAATTTCTTTGCTTTCTTCTGGATAAGCGAGTCTTTGTCCAAGTCTATTTTGTATTTACTAATATTTTTGGCTTTCTTATAGGCGCTATGGGTTTCAGGTGTTTTATTTGAGTTATAAGTCTTAAATGCTTTGCGTTTATTCCTCACTACCTCATCAACATCCAGCGTAAACCAAGGCTCAGTTTTAGGAGTGGTTAATCGATTTGGAATAAACCGCCGCATACCGTCTTTTATGATTTCAGAAATTCTTATTGCCGATGTGCTAGGATCTTGATCAACACAACAAATAGTTTTCCAAGGTGTTTCATCATAAAAGTTTCTCAGTCCCTCCCAGTCAACGCGTTTATAATTCCAAACGCGACGCGGATTTGCTTTAATTTGTGTCGGTGATGTAAATTGCACTATTGTTGATATTAGTAAATGGTCCGATGTTCCGAGGGGTTGTTCAACTTTTGTCTTCGTAGTATCTGGTTCGTTTGTCAACAACAGATCCACCTAATTATTGTTATGTGAATTATCTGAGATTCTAGTGGGGCACTCTATCATTTGCGTCAAACTGTGACAATCTGCGAGTATCAGATCGGCTTGTCTTCCTACGTCGTCAGTGCGCGATGCATACTTAAGCCATTCTTTATTATGAATATTAATCTTGTCTAGATTAGCCAATATTTGATCGAAAAATGGACATCCTGAGGGCGGAATTTGCGGATCTGTGTAATCATATTATAAACATAGTTTCATCAATACCTGATTTATTCAGTACTACAGAATTATGGTGCTTAGAGTTCAACTCGTAAGCCCTAATTCTCATACATGAAAGTGAATTTCGAATAAATACACAGACAACATGCTTGTTATAAAAGGAATGGTCTAATTTGTAACTAGGCATCCGGTGCTTATCGAGATCCAATTTCGATGCTTTGCCACTGACAATTGTTTCAGTAAGAAACAATATGTGAGGTTTATTTTTTTCGATGTAGTGATGAACCTCGTTTAGATTCGAATTGAGACCTCTTTTGTTGGTGAAGTCGATGCTAAGCTGTTGGTTCGTTCTGCTGCCATTTTGTGGAGACAAAGACTTACCCTTTGCCATTGCAGGTATAGATACTGAAATTCGGCCAGGCCTAAATTTCATCACTAAACCGTACAAAAAAAAACTGGGTATCTCTGTATCAAAAACACGATAGCAGGTTTCATGCAACAGTTGCACGATAAGGGAAAAGCAAACAAATGGGAACACAAAAGCTAACACAAACACTAACAAAATTGAAGAGTACAGATAAAGTGATAGATTCGTAATTCTTACTATTAACCAAAACGAAATTTTACATTTCTTGTTACCAGGCAATACAAAACAAATTTATGCTTTAAAATAATAACAAAGCAATAAAACAAATAATAACCAAATAATTTTTTAATAAAGAACAATCTCACCAATTATATAACTGTACGTCTTCTATCCTCACTTCACTTTTATTTTAATAAACACTAGCAAATGCTCAGTGTATTTTGTTTTATTTTACCTCTACTTTGTCTCTATAAAGAATACATGCAAAAATAAAATAAAACAAAATGCTAGTTAATTATTTTATTTTCGATTATTTTTTTTCTTTCTTTAAAATTCAGTTTTAGGCAACCCTCTTCTTCTGACTCCGGTTGACGAATGATGATCAGTTTGTCATGGAATGGTGATGAGTTTGTCATGGCAACGCAGATGTGAAGCGTGAATTTTCCTTATCTGGTCGTCTCTTGCCGAATAGAAGATCAGCCATGGGTGAAGAACAGAGTTGAGAAAAAAACAACTTTGTGTTTGTTTATGCAAAATAAAATAATGTTTTGGTTTGTTTGTATTCTATTTCCTTCGCATTCTATTTGAGTTTGTTTAAATTCGGATCCTTTCTATATACTTCTATTCTTAATTTTAGATAATATTTAGCATTTAGTCTTATATTATCTTAATTCGGTACAATCATCTTTTTTGATAAGGCGGTTGTATAATTGTAGTTTTAAACTCAATTTTTAATGTTGAACACATATTAAAAATAATGCACATTCATAATTCATAGTAAAAACATTTGTATATAGCTACTAAGGCTTATTGAATATTGACTGTTATTCATTTGGAATGCAGCATCTTTTAAAATGGGTAGGAATATCAATTTCGAAATATCGAGGCATGATTTGACCAATATTTGTTGATATTAGTCAATCCATTTTCCACAGCTTCAGATTTATGTTTCTTGATTTATTGGTCAATCGAAAAATTAGGAAGATTAGAAGATCAATACTGATATCAACGTTTGGTTGTTCTGAACATAAAATTTTTTATATATCCGTACACCTATTTTTTTCAGCAAAAGGGACAAATTCAAATTCTTACTTTTAGGATTCAAAAAAGCAGCTGCAGTAAATTACAGTTAGTCGTGGCTCTCATTTTTTCTCCAAAAATCTGTCAATACTTATTCGCAAATCATTTACCATATCTCTAAAGTCTAATCGAAACTATTTTTCAATAAGCCTGAGAAGGAAAATGTAGGATAAACAGTGAATGGACGGTTGTCTGCTGGTTTGCAGTTCAAGAGTTGCGATTTTGAATCGTTCACGTTAATCAATCCCATTAGCAAGTTTCTATCGTTTTTTCCAAAACAATTTCCCTTTTTTTTTAAAGAGTTGTCTATGATGGATTTTATATCAAATTTTGAGTTCCAGCGTGTCGCTCCTTTTCAATGAAGCGTTTTCAGAAAATTTTTTGTTGCGGTTTTTTCATAATTATCTAAAACAACAAATTTTATCAGAACAAACAGTCAATTTATATTTTTTTTTTAAGAATAAAGATTAAATGATGAAACAGATGAATTGTCCAATGATGTCGCCTTATGATGTGTTGTTAGAACGCTGTCAACTTACAATGTTTTGATCTTTTTTGTGGAACTACTAAGGCCCACCCTGGAACAATTTCTTAGTTACGCCAATGAGTCATTGCCATATGTAAAAAAAAAGGATCAGCGTTTTTGATTAAATTTTTTAAATATATTTTATATGGAATTTTATATTTCAATATGGCTAAATATTGTTTAAATTTTTTTTATTTTTTTATATTGAGTTTTAATTTCCAAATGCCATTATCGGAATTCGGAGCTTTTACTTTAAGCAATGATTTTAAAAAAACGGGTCTATTATTTTTGACCAATAAATTTTGTTGAACATATATTTTTTTTGGTTTGATCTTCTTCAAGATGACACGTACGCTACAAATTACTTTATTACTTCGATCCAGGATTTTAATCAAATGATCATTGATTTATCATAATGCGTTCTTCGTTACAGCATTTTCATCAAAGGATCATTGACTTTCGTTACTATATTTGATTGATTTCTCTTCGATATATTTCGTCATCAAAATAGATGTTGATACCCTGAATATGTAAATGAATCAAGTCATTGTCGATTTTCATGCAGATTTAATAATAATAAATTAAAACCCCAACTTCTAACGAAAAATGTCTTTGCCGAAACCCGGGATTGAACCGGGGACAATTAGATCTTCAGTCTAACGATCTCCTAACTGAGGTTAGGCTACATGAAATAACGTTGCCAAATGCCCTTGATACCAGAAAAGTTTTTTGCTCTGTTTTCTTATTTGTTTTAGTGGTGTGGAGGATACTAAGCATATGATTGAATGGATATAATGGATTAAATGGATTGAATGGATATATACGTTTATTAGTGTAAGGAGAATAGTTGATGCGGCCGATTGAAGAATGACGTAGTGGACTGTATGGATTGAAGATGTTCCGCCCCACGGTCTTAGAATTCGACGTTGATACGATCCTTATTGATGATGATTCTGTGGTAGTGATAGATATAGACGTATGTACGATGATCAATTCCTTCAAATAGGTTGAATGTATATAAAATTTGTTGTGTCTTATCGGTATGTATAGTTTTTAAATGCGACGAATAGTTCAGCAAAATCGATGAAAAATGAACAGGAATACAAAATACGACGAATAGCTGGTTAAATAATTTTAATGTACATAGAATGCTGCAGATATAATCTTAAAAATGCGATGAATGGTTCAGCAACATGAACAGTATAGCAAAATACGACGAATAACTGTTCCAATAGTTTGAATGTACATAGAAAGTTGTATATATAATGTTTAAATGCGATGACTAACTCAGCAATAGATGAACATGAACAGTAATGCAAAATACGACGAATAACGGTTCCAATAGTTGAATGTGCAGAATGTTGTATATATACTGCTTAAATTTGATGAATAACTCAGCACTCGATGAATATGAACAGTAATGCAAAATATGACGAATAACTGTTCCAATAGTTTGAATGAATGTACATAGAATGTTGTATATATAATGCTTAAATGCGATGAATAACTCAGCACTCGATGAATATGAACAGTAATGCACAATATGATGAATAACTGTTCCAATAGTTTGAATGAACAGAGAATGTTGTATATAATGGTTAAATGCGATGAATAACTCAGCAATCGATGAACACAAACAGTAATGCAAAATACGACGAATAACTGTTCCAATAGTTTGAATTTACATAGAATGTTGTATATATAATGCTTAAATGCGATGAATAACCCAGCAAACGATGAATATGAACAGTAATGCAAAATACGACGAATAACTGTTCCAATATTTTGAATGAGTAATGTTTAAATGCGATGAAAAACTCAGCAATCGATGAATATGAACAGTAATGCAAATTACGACGAATAACTGTTCCAATAGTTTGAATGTATAATGTTTAAATGCGATGAAAAACTCAGCAATTGATGAACATGAACAGTAATGCAAACTTCCCTTCATTTGTCATCAAAGGCGGCGATGGACAACATTCTAAAGAAATTACAGCATGATGATAGTCGCCACATTGTTCTTGTTGAATGACTTTAATCTAACTAAAAAGAAACACTAGAAAAATACACACAACACAAAACAATCTTCAAAGGTGACTGCAATTAGAAACAACGCTTCACTTCAATTTCCGATGCATATATATTCTTTTAAATTTAATTTAACACCAAACTTAATTCGCTAAATACATAGTAAAACAATTTAACATGATAAATGATCATAACTGATTTTTTAATTTAATTTGGAATTTACAACTATGTTGAACTCGACCGACAAATTTATTAAAATAGAAATGATAGGATTAACAAACTTACCAAAGCATTTATACATTTTTTAATTTCTGTCATTCAACATGAACAGTTCTACATTATAAATTTACATCGTTATTCAGTGAAACAATTACTTTATACCAACAAACCATGTTATAACGAATATAAGGTATTCCTGACAGCTAATCGAAAATTTTGTGTGACGTCATCCGGCGTAAATATAAAGAAACAAAAATGTTTTAATTTGAAAATTAGAGAACACATAATTTTTACGTTATGGTTATCCTTATTTTTTTCATTAACAATTTGTTTATTAAGTTTTCTAACTCTAAAAAACATTTTACAGGGTAGGAAATTCGACGTCCTCGCCATGCTGCAGGGGTAATTCAGACAGAATTAGGTTGGTGTATCGGAGACAAGCAAAGAAAAACTGCTTAGTCTATTACGCTACATCATGGCGAATTGGCGCCTTAAAACTTCTTATAACCTTAACATCATAACAGAACCATTAACGAAAATTTGGGCTGGGACTGAGGTTAATACCATCACTCCGAAAAAAAGCTTTGTTAAATTTGATAATCAAAAAAAGAATACCAGACACTAACAAAACAACAGAAGTTTTTTTTTTTTTTTTTGCTTTATTTAAACATTTCATGTTACTTTATTTAAACATTTCATTTAAACATTTCAAGTTTTACCTGGACGTGAAAAAGAACCAAACTACCGAATCGGAACGTGAAACGTGTGCAGCCTGATCGCTCATGATGCTTTAATAAGCCTAGAAACAGAGGCTGAGAGGCATAGGATGGATATCATTTCTCTGCAAGAAATTAGACAGCCAATAATCGGAAAACAAAACTCGAATAGTCACTCTTTATGCAGTAGTGGTCATTCTTCTCGAAAACAATTTAGTACTGATTTCCTTGTTGGTGCACGCATACAAGAAGCCGTGTTGAAATTCATCCTGGTCAATGAGAGGCTTTGCTACTTAGGGGGACGCGGTACGTAAAACAATATTTCTCTTATTGCCTTGCATGCACCTACTGAAGCTAAGACCGTCAATATTTTCTACATAGCACTGGAGGAGTTTATGAAATCAACACCAACAATGATAATGGTGAGAGAATGACTGAGTTTGCATTATCAAATAATTTGAGAAGTGCCAGTACTTTCTTTTCGCATCGATCGATTCATAAGCAGACTTATGTTTTTAAACTGAATGGAAACTTTTGAAGTCAAATTGATCAAGCACTAGCAATAGCACGTTTCTTTTCGAGCGATTTGGATGTGCGTTCCTTTAGATGTGCAAATATTGAAAGTAACCACTTTCTTGTATGTTCTAAGATAAGGTTCCACTTTCAACGATCAATTCAACGATCTTTTACTCATTAGAGTATTTAAAAGTTTGTCTTTTAAAGTCCAATCATTTTCAGTGAAGTGTAAGGAACAAACTATCTTATAATAAATACGAACATTTTTTTTCCACATGATTCTATCCACTACAAATTGATTTATTTTTCTGGAAATTAAAAAACCTTATGTTTTGAGTATGATTTTTCACATTTGTTGAAAACTTTTGCAGGTTTTAACGTAGTTTGGCATTTAAATTTGTATATGTTTTAATAATTAATTCAATGAATTATTTGTGATATTACATCACTCCGATGGAAATAATCCCATCATGAATAATAAGACTGAATCTAACGAAATATGGTGTGCAATTTATGAAATTTTTTTGCTATCCATAAAATTGTCGATCGATCTAGTTTCGACCCGATAAGAACTTTTTATTACACTTTAAAAAAGTATATCATTCTCATCAGGGCTAGCCGACTAGATACACTACCAAAAAAATTGTTCGCTATATAAACCTAAAATAGGTCACTACTCTAGCGAAGTATAAGAAACCAAAAAACTTTCATAAACATATGTTTATTAGATTCAGGTTTAGTCAATTTGTTTCTCTAGTTGATCACTATTGTTGTTATACTCTAACCGAGTATAACAACAAGAGTTGGTTAGAGTATAACAACAATAGTGATCAACTAGAGAAACAAATTGACTAAACCTGAAGCTAATAAACATATGTTTATGAAAGTTTTTTGGTTTCTTATACTTCGCTAGAGTAGTGACCTATTTTAGGTTTATATAGCGAAAAATTTTTTTGGTAGTGTATCTAGTCGGCTAGCCCTGATGAGAATGATATACTTTTTTAAAGTGTAATAAAAAGTTCTTATCGGTTCGAAACTAGATCGATCGACAATTTTATGGATAGCAAAAAAATTTCATAAATTGCACACCATATTTTGTTAGATTCAGTCTTATTATGTTTTAATAGTAAAACAAATACTAAAGTTCATTAATTAATGAATGAATTAATTTCAATCATTTCATTAACTAATAAATTAACTTATAAATCATACTAAATATTAATTAATGTAATGAATGAATCAATTTCAATCATTTCATTAACTAATAAATTAACTTATAAATCATACTAAATATATTTTTAATTTAAAAACAATAGCTTTTCTCATTGATAATAACAACAAACGTATTATATAAAATGGCATCGCTGTCACTCTAGTGAGAATACCTTATTTTCATTTTACCATGCAAACAAACGAATAATATTTATTATCCAAATTTACATCTGTTCTGATAAGCGTCATCTAAAATAATTTAACAGTATGCGGACTGATTGAACCTAATATTTTAACCGCTTATAAATATTATTTATTTTTAACTTTATATTTGTGTTTTAGTGAACAATGGAATTAAATAGTTAGAAGACGACGATGGATCAAATCAGTGGACATTGATCCTTGCGTCGACAATAGTTATGAATGGGAAAACTTTTAGATTGAGTGAGGAGGTGAATTTAGGACTGCCGCAAGGTAGAAAAATATCACCGACTCTCTTCAATCTTTATACGCGGGAGACACACCAGATCAGCGATAGCGAACTATTCATCCTGCAGTTTGCAGATGATATCGTTATTGTTGCGAAAGGTAGATCTCCTGACGAAGCGATTCAGCGAGCACAGCATGGTGTACATCAGGTTGTGCTGAAGCTTAAGAGCTTAAACCTGAGTGAATGTGAGCAAATGTAATTGTATGAAATTTCGATTGGGACCACAGAGAGTGTTAGATATCAGAGTGGAGAATGATAGAATTGAACAAGTGAATGTAGTTAAGTAATTGGGTATTCGGATCGATCGGCACATGAACTTTAAGAAACACATGGAGTTTTCGGTCGATGAGTGTAAGAAGAGACTGAATGTGATCAAAAGAGTGAGCAAACTGAAATGGAGAGCTCACCCTGGTGTGACTGACGTGTTACGAAAGGGTTTAGTTTCCACAAAAATTGCGTGTGGAATAGGAGTGATCACCATACACTGTAGTTGGTTTTCCTAAGTTGATGAAAGTCGAAAATGAATGTGTGAGAGTGGTTTTGGGGGCGAAAAATTCAACTCCAATCCCCTGTCTTTATTCTGAAGTTGGTGATTCACCTCTAGATTATAAGAAAGAGTGGATCACATCAGAGGCGTAGCTAGGGGGGGCGGGGGGTGCGGTTCACCCCGGGTGTCACCCGTTTTGGGGTGACACCCGAACGTAAAAAACTTAAACAAACCATCACAATGTTTTCAACGATAAATCACTTCGAAACCGTTTTGGGGTGACACCCGAACGTAAACAACTTAAACAAAGCATCACAATGTTTTCAATGATAAATCACTTCGAAACCGTTTTGGGGTGACACCCGAACGTAAAAAACTTAAACAAACCATCACAATGTTTTTAATGATAAATCACTTCGAAACCGTTTTGGGGTGACACTCGAACGTAAAAAACTTAAACAAACCATCACAATGTTTTCAACGATAAATCACTTCGAAACCGTTTTGGGGTGACACCCGAACGTAAACAACTTAAACAAACCATCACAATGTTTTCAACGATAAATCACTTCGAAACCGTTTTGGGGTGACACCCGAACGTAAAAAACTTAAACAAACCATCACATGTTTTCAACGATAAATCACTTCGAAACCGTTTTGGGGTGACACCCGAACGTAAAAAACTTAAACAAACCATCACATGTTTTCAACGATAAATCACTTCGAAACCGTTTTGGGGTGACACCCGAACGTAAAAAACTTAAACAAACCATCACATGTTTTCAACGATAAATCACTTAGAAACCATTTTAACCAGGTTATCCATATAGTTTTAATTTATAAATTGTGATAACTTATAAATGTGTCCTATAAATGTGTTATTGGTTCAAAAAGAATCTACTCTACTTTTTAAAATTTTTGAGTTATTACGTGAAATAAAATTTTAACAATATTAATCGAATCAACATGTTGAGCATTGAATACCATCACCACAATTGCTCAATAGCTTTGAATATTCCTATAGATACTATATTGACCGTTTTTTACGATATATTACTTAGTATGCAAGCATGATTATTTAATGACCAGGTCTGAAAACACATATGCTGAATAATGTATAGGAAAAGTGGTTTACGTCGATAATGTGGCACCCTTTGTCGATAGGGTGGCACCCTTGAGTTACAATGTCTCTATTCCAAAATTATTTCTAAAATATCCGCTTAATCTTACTACCTAATATATGTTTTACATTTCAAACAAATTAATTGCAAACACCTAAGGAAACTAACAAACAATCAAATTACCGTTTCTGTAAATGATCTCAAAATAATTTTTTTTCCTTTATCTTGAAACTCAAAGAATAAATTGAAATAAATCGTTTTTCAATGGACACAAAAATAATTACTGTGGAATAAAATGGCAGTTATGCAATTACTGCAGTTTTGCAAATTTTTGTAGGTTGATACATACTCATACTGTTTGTTTTCAGTTTTATATATTTATGTATTTGAAATAAATGAAAGTCTATCATTTAAAATTACATTTTGTTGGGTTTTAAATCCCTTGGAAATTTCAAACTCATCAAGTGATTCTTTTAAAGATCCTTGGCTACATAAATGTAAAGCTTTCAATTTTTTTTAAAAAGTGGTGTAGCTATTGTTATTAACAAATGGTTTGCAAAAATAAACTTTAAATTTTGTTTATTTTTCTTCTTAGGAAGGTATTCCTTAAATCAGTCTTTAAAACATTTTCCGGTTTTCCCGATGTAAAATTTTTCACAAAAATCACATTTGATTTTGTAAATTATTGAGCATGATTCTAATTGGATATTTAATTTTGGTTTCAATTCTTTATATAAAATATCTTTTAGGATTTCATACTTATATTTTTTAAATAGTTCCTTATAATATTAGGCTATGATTTGTATATTCCATTTTATCAAATATTATTTATATTATAATATTATTAATATAAGTTGTTACAAGGAAATTTAAATAAATTAATTTTCTTGGCGGTGTATTTAGTCGTTAACACAGTGTACTTATTATGAAAAATGTACCTATTATGTATCCTACAAATATATTTAGAATTAATGCTTTGCTGATACCTATACTATAATTAAAAATATTTTTTTAGATTTCGTTTAGCAAATATCCAAAAAAATAAATATGCCACGAGGAGTTCATACTTTTTAAAGAAAAAGTTGGTTCCAGCAGAGAAAGACCAAATCTATAAATATGTTACAAAACCCGATGATATCCAAGGTTCATCAAAAGAAACTGATTATCACGTTGATGCAACGAATGTTTCAGAGAATATTGGCTCATCTTCGGAAAGTAACAGCAACAATACAGAATTAATAATGATAACCTATGATGACGAATCAGAAAGGAATAATGAAAATGACAGTGATAATGCCGCTAATGCTTCTACTATCGAAGACAGTATTTGCATGGGTGAATCACTTCAGGACTTAAGAGATGTATCACATTGTAATATACTCGTCTCTGGTAATGTTCGCATTGAAATCATAAAAAAAGAAAGTGAACATTTTCAAATCATAAAAAAAGAAAGTGAACATTTTCAAAATAGAGAAGGGTCGTTTGTTACTGTATCTAGACACGGGCTAGACATAAAAGGTGATGTTCGCCATCTTTCTAAAGAATGGTTTTATAAAATGATGAATAATGGTGAAAATATTCTACGGCCATGGATTGTTTATTCTCCTGTAAATAATAACTTGCGTCCTGTATTGCTTCTGTTGTCGTGTATTTGCTGTCACCAATAATAATAATACAAAATCAACATTTAATACTGGATATCAGAAGCGGTGGAAACTAAATTCCAAAGTGGCCGACCATGAAACTTCAAATGAACATCTGGAGAATTTTGAAAAGTGAAAAACTTTGGAAATGAGGTTAAAAATTCATAAAACGATACGAGACGCAGCCTTGCAATTAATATATAATGAAAAACAGAAGTGGAAACTTCTTTTATCAAGATTGGATATAACTTTGTTTTTATCTAAACAAAACCCAGCATTTCATGGACATGATGAAGGACAAAGTTCTTCAAATAAAGGCAATTTCTTAGAACTAACCAAACTATTGTCAAAGTATGATGTAGTGTTAAAAGAACACATTTTGAATTTGGAGCATGGTAAATCACCAAAAGTATCATATTTGTCACCAGATATACAAAATGAGTTCATAAATGTTTTAGCGATCCACGTAAAGTTTAAGCTTGTCAACGAAATTAAATCGATTAAATATTTTGGAATTATGTTTGATAGCACACCTGACATTTCACATATTGATCAAATGTTAGAAGTGATTCGTTATGTGAAAATTGATGGTAGTAAAGTGGAAATCAAGGAAGTATTAATTGGATTTTTTCTTTTACATGGAAAAAAGCCGCTGATTTAAGCGATGAAATTCTTACACTGAAAAAAAAATTGAAGTAATGATAACCTCATCTCGAAGATGGCAGTTTATTATTCATGCAAAGAAAAGATATTTACAAACAATTTCACCGTGATTGGGACAACTACTCAGTACTCAGTAACATTTTCCTGATAACAGAATGAGGTGTAATTAAAATATAAAGTGCTATCCAATATAACAGTAGTTGAATAAAGTTAATAACTATTTCCATGAAAACATATTTCTTTGGCCTTATATCATGAATTTTTCATTTTAAAATTTAAGTATTTGAGATTAATTGAACTATATTTTATTTTCACATAAATATTTCATGTGATTGTCTCAACTGCATCGGCTTATCATTGTACGGTTGTTGAATCAATCTCGTATTTTGATTCGCCATATCTGCCCGCACGGTGAGGTTGAGACAACTGCATTTCGATTGGAAATAGGACATGTTTTTTTCAGTTTAAAAATCTTGAAAATGATGGTATAGATGTTATGAATTGTCACTCCCAAAGGTTATGATAATGCAGCTGTTATGA
This sequence comes from Diogma glabrata, assembly GCA_963693315.1. NCBI lineage: Eukaryota > Metazoa > Arthropoda > Insecta > Diptera > Cylindrotomidae > Diogma > Diogma glabrata. The sequence continues at coordinate 215,513,357 of OY856187.1, forward strand.
GTAGTATACATGGAGAAGTGCAAGCTATTATTAAAGCAAAAAATAACAAAGCAATTTTTGTGGGCTGCAAAGATCATTCATTTAATTTATACGGCCAACACTCGTCAGTGGAAGCCATTTTTACATGTTTTCTGCTTCGACTAGCCGCTGGGAAGTACTTGCTAAACACAACAAAGCAACTGTTAAAATACTCTTAACAGCGCATTGGAGTGCTCATTATGCTGCAGTAAAAGTATTGGCCGAAAATTTTGATGGGATTGTGGCTGAAATTGAGAAGTTAAGTGTACAACAAGAAAATTTAGACACTAGAGGCACTGCACAGAACCTTATCAATGCAGCATGTGATTTTTCGTTTCTTTGCTATCTTTTGTTTTGGAATGATATTCTAAGAGAAATAATATCTGTGCTCAGATTGGATTGCAAAGCACGGGCTTGAATATTGATCAATTAGCTACAAAAATAGAGTCAATTCATAACGAAGTCTCATTGTAGAAGAGGCAATAGATCTTGCTGCGAAAAAATCGGAGGACTATGACATTCCAATGGAAAGCCGCATTCGTCATAAAAACGCAAAAAACGAACGGGTGGTGAGTTTGCACCTGATGTTGGACTGACACTGAGAGCTCAACTTAAAAAGGACTTTTTTGAATGTCTTGACCGATTCAGTGTTGAACTCCGAACTAGACTGAAGTCAGTTCAAGATTTAGCTTCAGTGTTCGAGGTTGTGCAGACAAACACTTAGCTTTTGGCGAACAGTGAAGAGTTAAAATTATCGGTATCAAAATTTACTGGTTTTTAAGATGCGGTATTGGCAACAGAACTCCTCATAGAGATACAAAGGGTGAGGAGGCATTTACAAGCGGCCAATGTTACAGTTTCTAACTGGGTGTACCTAGACTTTTTGAAATTCATCGTAGAATGGGATTTTTTAGAATTTCTTCCGAATCTTACGGTCGCACTAAAGTTATTTATGACTATTTGCGTATTAGTGGCTTCGTGTGAGAGGAGTTTCAGCAAATTAAAATTAGTTAAAAATTACTTGCGGGCTTATAATAATAATGCTCATTTGTATTAATTAAAAAAATTATAAATTACGTTTATCGGCTTTTTATTATTATTGACAGTTTTTATTTTTGGGGTGACACCACAATATCCGCCCCGGGTGCCACCCATGCTAGCTACGCCACTAGATCACATTACGTGAGATAGTGAGAATGAAAACGAACCAAAATCAACTAATTGAGGAAATGTTGACAAGGTTACAGAGTCAGCATCCTTTTAAGAAAACCTTTGAGCGAAAACTTTAACGAGTTTTCTTCAATTGGAAGCATTGGCCGGGGGGTGAAGCCTGCTAACCTTTGGAATTTGGGAAACTTAGTAAAAATGAAATGAATGAAAACATAGTTAAAAGACTGTTGTTGAGTGTGAAAATGACGTATCATGCATATTTCGGTGTTTATACAGATGCTAGTATAAATGAATATGGATCTGGAATAGGAGTGTTCGGGCCTGTGATTGACTATGAGAGTTCTGTGAAACTGAAAAACAGCAGCTGTATAATGAATGCTGTATTGATTGGAATGTATGAAGGTATCAAGTTGGGAATAAATGAAAGGAAAAGGAGGATAGTAATATTCTCCGATTCCAAGAGTGGAATGATCTTGCTACAAAATGGAGGTGGTAGCCAAGGCAATGTGTATGTGGATATGATATATAGGCTAGTGAAAGGAAATCTGTGTAAGGTGTCAATGGATACCGAATAATTGGGGGATAATTGATGGATAATAGAGATGGAGATGGATAATTCAATGGATACCATCGCATTGTCTGATCACTGGGAATGAAAGGGCCAATATGTTAGCTAAAAGGGGAAGCATGAATGAGCAAGCTAATGTGTATAAAAGAAAGGATGCAAAGGATGTACTTGTGTATGAATACGCATAAGTATTAGTTTTTGAATACAATTAAAAATTCGAAATTGTCAATTTTGAATATCGAATAACGAACGGTTCCTTTCGCATAAAATTTTATTGACGAATTACGTAGTTTTAAACTCATGTTTCATATTTCGTAGTTTTAAACTCATAATTTGCCATAATCGCAGCACTGGCATAAATGGGAGTAAGAATATGAGAATAAAAGTCAAGTGAAAGGCAAAAAGTACAGAGAGCTAGTGAGTATTCCTTTGAGAAAACCTTATCATAAGGGCCTCAAGGGAAGTACTAGAATGATAAGAACGATTGAAAGGATACGATTGAATCATTGCAATTGGAAGGAATGCTTGTATAAACGTCGTCTAAATGGAAATAATTTGTGTGAAAGATGTTGTGTGGTGGAGGATATTGAGCATCTGATTTTCGTGTGCCCTAAGTACGACCAGATCAGATCGTATTTCAATACGGAAGGTTTGTGTAAATGAGAAAGTTTATTTGGGAAAAAGAAGAATCGATTTTGTTTTTTTTCTTGATATTACATAATACATAGTCCGTTTGTTTTTATTTATTAATTGTTCCTTTGTAATTTTGTTTCCTTTTATTGTTATTATCTTGTGTTTTATTTTTTATTTATTTGAATTATTCTTGTTTTTTGTTTTATATTTGTATTTAATGGGCAATATGGCTCCAAAACAGGAGCTAAGCCTTTAAATATTAAAAAAAAAGCATATGATTTTTATATGTGACCGAAGGTTACCCAATTAGATCACTACTGATTACTGAGAGAAATACGACTGTATTAAATTTTTGGACTAGCTAGATAGAATAGAAACAGGGATGTTTAATGAGAGGAATGTAGAAGTGGGAAAATGATGAGGACAAATTGATCTAGGAACGAAAGTTTGTCTAAATGAACAGGTTTATTTAATAAAGCTTACTACAAGAACATTAAACATAATATAGTTTATTATTACAACATAAACATAACCTGGATCAACTCGAAAAATTTTTTCAAAAAATTTCTCCTTGCTGTATAAATGCAATAAACAAATACCAATGTTTTGAGTTGCCAATAGTCAAACTAGCGGCGAATTCCCAGATCATGTTACGCACTATATCTTTCTCAATGATTAAAACCCATAAATAGAGTTGTTAGGTTCGTTTCTTGAATCAAGCAATAGCGTGGCATCATTAATGAATATGCCATAATTAGAATTGAGTGTACTATCGTTGACAATAGAGTTCGTCCGCCAGCATACCTAAGATATCACCTTGGTTTGTGACATATCACTGTCTATTAGGGATAACTTAGGATGGTGGAACTATTTGATGATATTTAAGCTTTTGACGATGTCTTAAGAGAACAAAACACACATCGAGTTATTTATTCACAGTTTTTTATTCTTTTTTTTACTTTGCGCTATACTATAACAAATGTTTTTCAAAACGTTGTTTATAAAATTGTGCCATGGACACTTGGTAGAAAGTGTTAGTTTTAGTGTTTAGAACGTTGCAAAAAATACCCACAAAGAACTACTCTATCTTAATACAGTAGCATCGGTCACAATAGTGGAAAACTAAAAGAAATTTTTACCACGCCTCAGGGCCTATCCCAAATTGTTAACAGCCCAACTTTCACTCCCCGTAATGGTGGTGATAATAGTTGTTTTTTAGATCTCATCTCTGTCTTACCACAATGCCAGATATTACGAGTGTTGATGTCGCGAATGGAAATTCTGATCATTATTTATTTTCATCAGTTATCAAAACTGATTTGCTTAAAACTAAAACTCCCAAACCCCGTAAAATATTTCATTATACTCAAAAATGGATAAGAGTTGGTCTTCAAATTTTTTTTCCATGGTTTCCCTATCGACCGTCATTGTTTTTACACTGACCATGCAAATGTTTCTGCTCAAAACTTTACAGTATCCATCCAATTCCCAATCAATAAATTCGTCCCTTTTTCCACAGTAAAACCGAAACAAAAATACTTGTATTCGATAGCTTCCAAAGCGGCACTTAGAAACAAACGTATCATTTAATATATGGATTCACAATAAAAGTCCCGCTCATCGATCCCAATATATAAAGGCCAACAAAATATCTAACCAGATTATCTCAAACGAAAAGTCTGAAATTGACAGAGCGAGAGCTCCAAAACTTACGTCCATGTCTATTTCTGACAAGAGTTTCTACAGCGCCATTAATTCTTTAAATTCTGGTAAAATTTTCTATTCCCCTTATTATTGATGTTGATTCAATCGTCAATGATCCTGGAAGAAAAGCTAACTTGTTCGCTGATCGCTTTGCTTTAAACTCCACTGTTTTGGAAACTCCTAAAGAAATACCCCAAATCCAGTCTTCAGGAGTTAATATGAATGAACTCCACTTCAAACCCAAAATATTCAATAAACTTTTAAAGGAGTTAAACATCAACAAAGCCTCAGGAATGGACAACATTCCACCCAATATTTTAAAAACCTTTTCTAAAGAACTTGCACCAACTTTGACTAAGATATTCTACCAATCCTAAAAATCTGGTATATTTCCCTCGTGCTGGAAGTTGGAAAATATTCAGCCCGTCGAAAAAAAGAAACCAAAATCCGATATCTCAAATTATAGGCCAATAGCTTTACTATCGATTCTATCCAAAGTCTACGAGCATTATATTAATACACACATTTCAAAATTTCTGGAAGTAAATCATTTAATAGCCAGCAACCAATACAGTTTTCTAAACAAAAGATCAACTACCAATCTATTAAACTAAGTAGCGCATTGTTGGAACAGAATATTCAATAAAGGTGGTGAAACATACGTTATCGCTTTAGACATCTCCAAGGCATTCAATCGAGTCTGGCATGCCAACTTAATCAACAAGCTCGTGTCGTACGGTTTTCATCCCAATGTTGTGAAGCTGATTCAAAATTTTCTATCCAACCGATACATTTCGGTCTCCTTAGATGGATTTTCTTCTGAGTCTAAACTAATTGACGCTGGTGTACCTCAAAGCTCAGTATTGTCCCCAACCCTATTTTTGATTTATATCAACGAATTGTTGAAAATCACCAGCAACCCAATAAATAGTTTTGCAGATGATAGTACTTTGCACAACCCGTTCGAGCCCCTTTCCTGAAAAGGTAAAATGCACGAACGAAATAATCCCGTCTAGAGAGACGCTGCCACAATCGTGAATAAAGACCTAAAAATGTCGCCGATTGGGTTGACCAAAACCTGGTCAATTTCAACTCCAACAAAACACAGCTGTTGATTGTTTCCGGATTAAAGACCGAGTTCCCCAAAGATATTTTATTCAGTATGTGTGATGAACCAATAGGTGAATGTAAAAACATTCGTTTATTGGGTGTCAAAATTTCAAATGACCTACTCTGGAACGATCATGAAATGGCGATGGCAAAAAGCACGTTTTGAAAACTCGGCCTCCTAAATAGATGCAAAAAAAAATTTCACTCCATACCAACTGCTCCATGTTTATAAGTCCTGTATTCGTCCCTGTATGAAGTACTGTTGTCAAATTTGGGGTGCTGTTTCTGTTTCCATCTTGGCCCTCTTGGACTCTGTTCAAAAGCGGGCTATACGAATTGTGGGTGATTGAGCTTTAACATCAAAACTTGATTCCCTGCAACATCATCGCACTGTTTCTGACCTCGTTGTTTTTTACATCAACACTGCTCAGATGATATCAGCAGCATCATGCCTCAAATTTATTGTTACCCCCGTTGCACTCGGCAATCGGCTAGCGCAAGCAGTCCAGCGCTCGAGATTCTGCGCTGTCATACTGGCAGATCACAGAAAGACTTCTTTTTCTGAGCTGCATACAAATGGAATAGTTTACCAGAATCCATAGTCTCAGGTGGTTTCAATCCGCAGAGGTTTAAAAAGCGTTCATCAACCCTTTAGAGCGCAAGTTGTTGTGGGACCTAGGTCTTTTAAGGTATTTATGTGTTTTTGTGACGCATATTGTAAACCCTTTAACGCAACGCTTTTTTATTTAAAGAAAAAACTTCCAGGCGAGGTGCTTAGAGCGTTTTTGGCCACCACTATACAAGTTATTTGACCGCTGTTATACAAATATGTGTTATAATTTTACCAATGAAAATTGACAAACAATACAACTGGCATCAAAATACTAAAAAATTCTTAAACATTTTATTTTTATTTACATATTTGTAAGTCAGTTTTCAGTTTTCACAATACCATAAAAAGGCAGAAATCATTTAAATGATGTTGTACAAAACATAATAGTATGTTACCATATAATAATTGAACTTTTCGAAACTACTGTAATTTAATTTTATGCCGAGATAGCTAAAAAACGCTATATGAAACCTGAAAACACTGAAAATCACGGAATTTAAAACAACAAACTGAACCTCACCTTGAAAATCTCTTATCATTATTTAGTGAATCACATAAACATTGCAAAGTATTTATCACTAGCACATAAAATAATTTAGTAAAAAAACCAAAATTGAAAAACTATACAAGTCAAAATAAAAATTAGCTTACATTAAATTTATTTCTTCAATGTTGTCTTGATTGTTGTAACCATATACATAATCCTTTGGTTGGATGTCTTACATAACCATTAATATCAACACCAAAATTCCTTATTCCAAATAAACATGTTGCCGATCTATCCAACCATATACATAACTCAAATCAATAACTCAGAAATAGTGATTTAGGTTCACCACTCTATTATACTACGAAGTAGCGAACCACCTACAAATACTTCTTCCAGATCCACGAACAATTTTTATTTAACATCACATTCACTTCTGCATGCACCACGTATAAATTTTTATCATTTAATGTATTCAATTCTTTTCCCCACGGAAATTTATCAACACTGCAGCCAATTGGAAATCCATTATAACCAATTCCCACAATTTAATCAAAAAAAAAACTGTTGTTTTATTATCATTTTAGCCTTCATCTCCATGGACGTTCGACAAATCTTCGAACGAACTTTTAATTGATTTATTAGATTCCACTTTCATTTTAATTTTTCACCATAAATGTTGTCAAGTGTGTCAAAAGAAAGATTTTTATTTATTTTTTTACCCAATTTTTTGGAAAAAAATAAAATTAATTATTTGTTTGAAATGAAATTTTATTATTATTATTGAGAATAATGGCATTATAAGTTTGTCAAAAAAATAATGCAAAGTGTGTCAAAAAATGATTTCATTTATTGTTTTAGCCAATTTTTTGGAAAAAAACTGCAGCTGTTTTGATGACGTGCAAATGAATGGATTGCAAATGAAATTGGACATGGAAATTTATGAAATTATTATAGTTTTTGAAATATTTTTGGAATTTTGAATAAAGTTTGTATTTTTGATTTTGTAATAATTTTTGCAATAATTTTAGAATTTTGGAAAAGGTTTGAATTTTTAAGAATTTTTGGAATATTATTTGAATTTAGAAAAAGTATAAATTTTTGATTTTATTATAATTTTTGGAACATTTTTGGAATTTTGAAAAAAGTTTCAATTTTTGATTTTGTTATAATTTTTGCAATATTTTTAGAATTTTGAAAAAAATAGAGTTTTTGAATTTTATAAATATTTTTAGATTTTGAAAAAGTTTCAATTTTTGATTTTATCATAATTTTTGGAATTTTGAAAAAAGTTTCAATTATTGATTTTGTAATGATTTTTGCAATATTTTTAGAATTTTGGAAAAGTTTGAATTTTTAAGAATTTTTGGAATATTATTGGAATTTAGAAAAAGTTTAAATATTTGATTTTATTCTAATTTTTGGAATACTTTTGGAATTTTGAAAAAAGTTTGATTTTATTTCATTTTTAAAATATTTTAGGAATTTTGAAAGAAATATGAATTTGTGATTTTGTAATATTTTCTCGAAACGCTAAATAAGAGGTTTTTGAGCAGTTTGCTGAGTGTATCATCTTTTCACTAAATTATGTTAATTTATGATCTGTTATAATTTTCCGGCAACGTACTGATGTTTCGTGTTAGTTTTGTAATAAATTTCTAAACAGAGATAAAAATACAATGTACTCTAACAAAGAGTTATGTTTGATATACATCGCTGCCCAAAACTAAAATACATGTCCTCATAAAAGTTATTTCCTTAAAAATCCTTAACCCAGACCGAAGTCTTAATATCTCAGAGCTGTGAGATTTCAGCCCCTCCATGTTTTCTCATTGTTCTCAATAATCTAAATTTTTCACATTTTCTTAAAAAACTGAAAAATAGTACATTATGATGCTAGGACGGTAAGCTAAAGATTTTGGATGTATGTGGAGTTTGCAAATCGAGGCGCTAGCCGAGATTTGCACCCTTATTAAGTCCAAAATAGCTTACGTCCGTGCGTTATATACTATTTTTTATTCGCCGCTTGCAAAGTATTTTAAAAAAAATTGTTTATTCTAAATGAAGTTATAATTTTGCATAAATTTTGAAATGAAAATATGTGGAACATGTAACCTTTGAAAAAATATTTGTTTTATTTTTTCAAAATAATTGTATAACTATGACAACAAAATAATAACTTTAATTTTAATTGGGTTGTGAGATTTTGAATTTAAAGTTTGCTTTGATAAAAATTTCTATTTATTATAGAATTCAAACAAATACAGATGCTTTTTACTTTTTTGGACGTAACTATGACAACAAAATATACGGTTAAAAAGTGACACTTTACGGCAGCAAATCACAGTAATAAAGTACCACTTTAATATGTAGGCGAATAAAAATGTATTTTTGTACGAGTAAACCGTAAAATGCACTTTTACGATTCAAAAATTGTTCGTAAAGCAGGCCATTTTTTCCTATTGAAATAACAATGCCAAAATTGAAATAACAATGCCTAAAGTTATTATTATTACTATTATTTCGAAAAACTACTTGGATAAAATAATTTTCTAAAAAAATTTTTGCCTATTTTGTGTAAATATATGTTGTATTTTTAATTATGCAAATAATACAGAATCTTACTCGTACAAAAAATCTTGTATGCAATTCGGGCATAAAGTATCTTTTTTGCTTTCGAGTGATTGTTTCTCTCGGCTAACGCCTCGAGCAACAATTTCACTCTCAAGCGGAGAAGACATACTATACGCCCTTAACACATAAATAGCTATTGTGTTCTTTATTGTATTTTATGCTTTGCTCTAGCTAAAAATCTAGATTCAAAAATATCTTTTAGGGCTAAAGAAGATCACTTTTTTGGCCAAATAGAACACGTAATGTCAAAAAAAATTGATCTGAGAGCAAAAAGGGGCGTATTGAAGCAATTTTTTGGCAAACAGAATTCGATATAAATACAAATTAGAAAATTAAACCTTGAATGATGTAAGTTTGAAAATTCGCACGCTAAGATCTGTTTGAATAATGCACATAGTAGTTATTCACATGCGGGGCATTCTTTTACAAATCGAACAGATATGGACAAAATTTGACCGACACATTTTTGATTTGGCTAAAATTTTTTTAGGGGCTTTATATCGAAAAATATATACGTGTTCGAGGATTTTTTTTGGAAATAGAGCGGTTTTAAATTTCGAGAATTTCGTGATTTTTGGTTTGAAGACTTATTTTCCAAAACTAGTAACTTCGGCTCTATTAAAGATAGAAATTTCTGTTGTGTTTTATTTTAAAGTTAAAAGATGCTCTTTTTGAAAATAAGTCTTTATGCCAAAAGTCACGAAATTCTCGAAATTTAACACCGCTCTAAACTCCAAAAAAAAAAAGAAAAAAAAAATCCTGCAACACGTATATTTTTTTTTCGACATAGAACCCATAAAAATCTATGTCAAAAATGTGTTCGTCAGATTTTGTCCTAATCTGTTCGGCATGTAAAAGAATGACCCATTTATGGAATTTCTTGTCGTCCCACGCTCGATAAATTAATTTATTTCTTACAGTAAAAACAATTTCTCCATTAATAAAAAATAAAATACGGTTTTTGTAGAAAATTAAACTTAGAATACGATGGTCATACTAAAAACTCATTACGTGGGTTAGGGCAATGACTAAAAATCGATTTTAACAATTTATTTGTTTATAACAATAAGAATTTGTTAATAATTTTTATTGATTTTATTTTGTTTTTTAACCTGTTACTCTTAATTAAAATAGAAGTTTCTATCTTAATAGAACCGAAGTCATTAAGTTTTGAAAATAAGTCTTCAAGCAAACAATTACGAAACTCCCGAAATTTAAAACCGCTCTAATTTCAAAAAAATAAAAAAAATTCTGGAACACGTATATCTTTTTTTCAATATAAAACCCCCAATGAAATTTCAGCCAAATCCAAATGTGTTGGTCAAAAAGCTGTTCAGTTTGTAAAAAAATGCCCAAATTCATAAAATAACACAAATTATGCAAACTTATATTTAACGGTGCTATGCGCAACCAACTTTTCCAAGATAATTGAAAATTCAAATTACAATGTTGAAAATTCAAATCCAAATTATACTGTTTAGAAAATAATTCTGGTGTACTAATTTCTTTTTCATAATATATATTGTAATGTGCCTAGGGCCTACGAAAGGTTTAAGACGGCTCTGTATGAGAGCTAAAATATAAAATAGCTTCACGTCTTCTTTTAACGTAACAGACACACGTAGATTATTATAACTTTGAAAAACATTAAATAATAATTCAATAATCCCTAATCAACAATAAATTATAAATTGAACAAACAACAGCTTAAACGTATGAATAGGGAGGTAAATACCTTAGCAGCAAATATAAATTTCTAAGAATAGAAATGATGAAAATGAAAAGAAAATTTACTGTCCTTGTTTTTACTTTTACAAATCGATTACGTCTATATATTCGTATTATATGTTCTCTGTTGACAAAGATGAATAGTCTAGCTATGCAGCAATGAACTAAATTATTATTATTCAGTAAAAGTTGTTATGAATTTTTTTCTCTTTACTAAAATTTTGTAGGGTAAGAGGGTTAAAATATGTTGTGCTCTCGTTAACGCATCCTTAAACGGGGTTTGTGGGTTCCGGTCATACTTCTGACTCTGGAAAATCATTCGTTTACATGCAGCTCGGTCAAATATTCTGTTTTATTTCCGTATGCCACGGTGGTATCTCGATAGATTGTGGTTTTGCACTGGCGACTGGGTACGGCAAAACTGAATAAAGCACAACGGCTTCAACAACATTTGGACGTATACGAAAAGTAAGCTTTTCAACATAGGTCATTTCGACGAAGATGGAAACAAATGCAGTGCCCCAAAACCTTACAATGAGAAATATAGACTTATAGAAATCGAGGATGGAAACAAAAAAACTTCCAGAAGTTTCTACAAATACGTTGATATTAGATTTACTGTTGAAAGACAAAATATACCATAAATGGTAAATCATAAAAATGGTAAATCATACGCTGAGAAAAAATAAAATTATAGATGTAGTAAATTTACTATTCTTAATAAGATTTTTTTCTACAGCTACGATGGTGATTACTAAAGAAAATAATAAAAAAAATTCCGACAAAAAGAATGCCAGAAAAATATGATATAAAAAATTGAGGTCATATTTAAAAGAGGATATACATATAATAGTCTGGTTAAAAAATAATACCATTTGTGATGTAAAGTGGAAATGAGGAAAGAATGAAAACTTATTTCACTTTTATTTAAGGATATATTTTTTAACCAACTAAACTGCAAAGATTATTCTAGTTGTAATCACAAAGTTATTTAAGAAATATGATCAATTATGAACTTTAGTATATATTACTATTTATTGAAAGAAGAAATGGGTTGTAGAATCGTAACCAACAAGGATCAAAGCGGCAGAGCAGTTTGATTATTTCAACATTAAGCATTTATAAATTCATTCTGCAAAAGAAAGTTAGTCTTCTCACTGTTTATGGTTCAATTAATATTGCTGTTTGAATGTCATACAGATGATTCAATTACAAAAATCCTTGTATAATACTTGCTGTACTCGACCCAAATTTTAAATGGAACGTCAAAAATGTGAGGTAGTTAGAGTTATTTTGCTAAATGTTGATGGATATGTTTGATCGTATATGAATTTCTGCTATTTACCATAATTCCAAGTATGTCATTCGCTAAATGAAAACCACGATGTATTTGATTTTTCCTTCAGTAAATGCCTCATGCCCGACGTCGGTTCCAGGTTATGTCAAAGTATTTATGCTTTGAACTTTAACAGCAACTAACACGTTAGTTTTTCAAGTAACCGAAAGTCACCAAATGCGGGTGATAAATTAAAAATGTACAGACCGCTCATATTAATCTGTTAATCAATTTCAATTTTTAATATATATATATAGATATCGACAACGAACGATTTTTGATTTTAGATTAAAATGTTTCTTTTAGATTATAATAAAACTTTGGGAAGTTGTTGGGTACACTAGCGAAAAGGTAACTGGCAAATTTTTGTTTTTAAAAATGGAACCCTAGGGCTCTTATAATAACCTTAACGGGGTTTGCCTAAATGTTGGTAATTATTGGAGTGAAGCGTAGCGAAACTCCATTTTCCCCGATTCGGATTTTCGATTGTCCGCATACTCCTCCCAAACTATTAAAGATATCAAAATGAAATTTTGCATGTAAGACGACATCTAAACATAGATGGTTTACAAAAAAATATGACATACTACGGAGAGAATAGAACAGAATAGAAGAGAATAGAACAGAAAATAGACATACCACGGAGGAATAATCGCCGAAAAACGGTTCCCCTAGACTTTCAATGGGAAAATTGGGAAAATTGCTTGCTTCGCTCCTTTTTATCAATTGCATTGGTTACATAGTTGTAGTTGAGTTTTTATTTAAATATCGTTTTAAACACGGAGACTGAACATAATTTTATGAAATTGAAAATGAAAGTATGACAAACAATTACATTTATATATCAAAACTTTATATATTGGAATTTAACACATCATGATCTTACAAATTTTTTCATCTACATCAAATATGTTGTTGGTTTGCAATATTACATACACAGTTTCTAAAACTAAGTGAAGAAAATTGATAACATCGATTATATCGATTTCAAGCTCAAAATTATGAAATGGAATTCGCACAAATACTATACAAAGAAGCATAGTTTATATATAATCAAACACGAATAGCAATCATGATGAACAAACTAATTAAAAATAGTGGCACTTAGCCAGCAACACGTTTGCAATAGTGATTTGCTAACGGTAACAATGCATTAATACCAAGAATTTTATATATCTTCCCACCCACAGAAACATATGTAAAATTTAAAATTTTGATATAAGGGGATATAAGATATAAGGGGATAAGTGATATTTTAGGGGTGCTGGCGAATGAATTTTTTTCAATTAACGATAGCAGCCTTAGTCTTAGTTATGGAATATTCTTTGACGATGACACGCTTTTATTATTTCAATAAAATGTGTTGGGTAGTAGGAATTACAATGTATGTCACCATAGAACTTTTTCAGAACAAGTTCCCACAACAACATACTCTCTTAGGTGTTGATGGACACAATTTTTTTATTTTTTATATTTTTTTTAATAAAGAACTTTTTTACTTGCTCGAAGAAATTAGCTTCCATATCACTATTATATATGCTGGAGGAAAACAATACGTTACATGATCTTGGTATATGCTTCTAGCAATACGATAATTAGTAGCCCAATTTTAGCTTTGTTACTGCAAATTTGAAAAAAAAAAATGAAGAGCGTAATCTTTACACGCTGTTGAAGTAAAACTTCTTTGTCCACTGCAGCAGATATTACTAAAAATATTAAATATAAAATAAAATAGATATATCATATTGAAATTTAGAGTTTCTTTCTAATATTCTTGATAATATAATTTGCAACAATGTGTAATAAAATGCCATATTTACATGTTTTTCAAAGTCTTACAACGTATTACAAATTAAATTTCACGATGAATGCATGTCCACTTAATTTAACAATTGGTACAACAATTGATGCATTTTTCAAAAAATTTAGCAAATTTGTCATAAACCTCTAATTTCATATTTCAATTATGTTAATAATTGAATTGACTTTGTAATACATTATGTAAATATTGCTTTTTATTACACATGCTGCAAATTATATTATCAAGAAATGCAACTCTAAATTGCAATATGACATATTTATTTAATATTTCATCTTTTTATTAATACCTGCCACAGTAGCCAAAGAAATTTATTTCAACCGCGTGCAAAGATTACACCACTCATTTTTCTATTTAAAAAAACAAATTTAATCAACACAAATATTTTTTCCCGCCCGGGATGCAAAATCTAAACACCATGACCACCATGACCACCGTGACACCACCACGACCATCATGACCCCCATGAACACCATGACCACCATTACCACCATGACCGCCATGAACAATATGACCATCATGACCACCGTGAACACCATGACCATCATGACCACCGTGAACACCATGACCACCATGACCACCATAACCACCATGACCACTATGACCACCATGACCACCATGACTACCGTGACCACCATGACCACCGTGACCACCATAACCAACATGAACACCATAACCACCATGACCACCATAACCACTATAACCACCATGACCAATATAACCAACATGACCACCGTGAACACCATGACCACCATGACCACCGTAACCACCATGACCATCGTACCACCATAACCACCATGACCACCATGACCACAATGAAAACAATGACCACCATGACCACCGTGATCACCATGACCGCCATAACCACCGTGAACACCGTGATCACCATTACCACTATGACCACCATGACCACTATTACCACCATGACTACCATGACCACCATGACCACCATGACCACAATGACTACTATAACCAGCCCTAAAGAAGTTTTACTTCAAAAAACTAAAACAATTCAAAATATAAACTATTTATTCAAAATATAAATTCAAATTTAAATTTCGTAAGAAACTCAATAAAATATTACGAATATTATATTATTAGATATTTAAATCTAAGATCGACACGTCAAACCCATTTAACGTTTAATACGATACTGAATAAGCGTATACAAAATACAATACACATAATCGAACTGTCGCATACTTGCCGAACATAATATTCGTTTGCCTTTACTTCTAGTTTCTTCTTTATTTTATTGTGTTTAAATTTCTACTTAAGTTTTTTTGGAATTGTGTGCATGTATATGTTTAAAATTCAAAATCAGACTGTAGTATGATAGAGGTGAATATATATGGTTATATATCTGTTCAAATAACTACTTCCGACATTTATATGTGTGTCATAATTGAATTGTATCGTATATTTGCCGAATATTATATTCGTTTTTTAATCTTCCGTTGCAAAATTCTTAAAACGCGCCTAAAGAAGTTTTACTTCAAAAATATTTTATTTTTATTTCCTCCATCCTATCATGAAATATTTCCCTATGTCGTACATTATTATGTGAAAGGATTTATTATTTAGTTTTCCATTCTTTAAAAAGAATATAAAAAAAAAAATTTGCGTCCATCT
This sequence comes from Diogma glabrata, assembly GCA_963693315.1. NCBI lineage: Eukaryota > Metazoa > Arthropoda > Insecta > Diptera > Cylindrotomidae > Diogma > Diogma glabrata. The sequence goes on from OY856187.1 coordinate 215,528,809, forward strand.
ACGTCTTAAAAAGCATGATGAATTGTGGAACCTAGATCTGAAAAGGTTTTTTATTCGCCTACATATTAAAGTGTTACTTTATTACTGTGATTTGCGGCTTTAAAGTATCACTTTTCAATTATTTATTTTGTTGTCATAGTCCAAAAAAGTAAAAAGCATTTGTATTTGTTTAAATTCTATGAAAAATATAAATTTTTATCAAAGCAACCCTCAAATTCAAAATTTCATTGTCCAATTAAAATAGTTGTTATCATTTGTTGTCATAGCTACACAATAATTTGGAAAAAATAATAAATATTTTGTCAAAGGTTACTTGTTCCACATATTTTTATTTTAAAATTTATGAAAATTTATAATTTTAATTTAGAATAAACAACTTTTCCTAAAATATTTTGCTTGCGGCGAATAAAAAATGCACGGACGTAAGCTATTTTGGACTTAATGTGGGTGCAAATCTCGGCTGGTGCCTCGATTTGCAAACTCCACATAAGTCCAAAATCTTTAGCTTTACGTCCTAGCATCATAATGTACTATTATGTGTTGCTGTGACACATATTGTAATTCCAAATATGTCAAATATTTTGAAATTGCACAAAATTTTTTGGAAATTTTCGGTGAAAAAGATGATGAACAATGTAATTGAAGCTACACTTTTAAAAAAAGGTGAAGATCCATCAACAAAGCACAAGGACAGTTACTGCAAGTATGTGGACTAGATTTGGAGAATCCATGCTTCTCACATGGGCAACTGTATGTGACTGACGCGTTAGGAAAACCTTCTGATTTATTCCTGTACGCACTAGACGGAAAAACAAAAAATTATGGTGTACCCACAAGCACTCGAAATAATAAATAAATAAATTATAATAAATTAGAAATAATAAATAAATAAATATTTTGAAATTTTTTCCATATTAAAATAAATAAGTTGCAATAAAAATGACACAATGTAAATTGAATGTTATCATAACGAGTTTTTTCTATTTAGCGTCTAAAATAAAGTCATTTCGATACCCAAATGCGTATCGAAATGGCCTTTATTACGATAAGCAAAGTTTTGTTTTTCAAAGTTGGTCACATTGGTCATACAAACGTCAGTGAAAATTAAAACGAATAATTATATAAATAAGATTAATAAGAATATGTAAATTAGTGTTAAATATTTTAATTAATTAAAATAATTAGTAATAATAACAAAATTTCAAATTGACTAATTTTTAATAAAATACACATTTTTTAAAATTTCAAGACAAAAAATGCAAAATAGAAAAAATAGTATAAAAAACTCGTTTCATAAGACGTTTTATCGCACTTATCCCTTAGAAAACTCCCCGCTGCGCGGGTCGTTTTCTAAACAGATTACGTGCGATAAAATCGTCGATTATGAAACTAGTTTCTTAATATACTATTTTCGAATTTTCATTCTTATGAGATAGCGGCAATATGCGACGGGTATAATGTTAAATAAACAAAACTTTTACGCTATTTGATGTAAAAAATAAAATTTTGAGAGATTTTGTGAGTGATTAAGATCAAAGTAATTATTGTAATTCACTTGAATTTTGCAATTTGAAAGCATTTTTCATTTTCTCTCAGAAAAACTTCTTTAGAGCAGTTTTTGTGTGTTTCGTGTCGGTAATAAATACAATGCACGAGCATTGTGAAAATTTTTGAATCTACTTTTAATATGTATAATGTTCTATATAGAGATGAGTGATGACACAATTCTACTAATTCAACAAGTCATTTAAATTTTTTTATTGCTTATAACATATTTGATCGCTAATTTTTCATATTGTCGCTTTAATAATGAATTAATGAAATAACGTATGCCATTTATACGTTGTTATTATATAATGGGTGCGCTACATTCCCCATAAGGATGTTTATAGAGAGGCTTTTTAACATTTTCCAATTATTTTATAACTGGGGGTGAAAATTAATATATTGTTAATTAACGTCCATGCAAATTTGAATATGGTTAAATATTGAAACAGCGTAAATGCATGTACGATATTCCAATTCCTACAGAATAATAACTTGGGTAAAATAAGTGTCGTATATTTTACATACATTACGATCGTCGAACGAAATGGCAAATATAAAATATTGTATAAGCATCATTCATGACTACATGATATGCCGGTTGTAATGAAGAGTTTCTCCATTGGCGAACCAATGAAGCGGAATAGCAGGCTGCGTACCTAGAGATTATTAACGCCGTAACGACTAAAGCTCAGTCATCGTGGATTTGATGGATTAATACCTGCTGCTTCAACACAAATACAGAAATGTACGCAAATAACGTGAATAAACAGAAATGGAAACAATACGAATGGAAAAATGAGATTCTGGCGACCCCTTTTGCGAAAGAACCGCGATCAGCACGTCAAACCCCCACATTCATTCCCATACGCCCACACACTTACGCTGCATACACGCTCACGTCCACCCACACACTCAGACAGCGAAGCAAGACCACGAAGCTCAAAGACCCACAGCAAGTACCGTAAATGGTAGTAATCAAAAATAAGTTGTAGTGCTGCCATCTGATCAATCTGATACAGTTCGTAAACTACTGCCATTGCTGGTAAACCGAGAATCAAATATTAGAGCACGGGAGAACGTCACACGCTATATTGAAAGTCTTTATTATTTTTTCCTTTTTTTTTATTAATATCATTTTCAAAATTTTTTAAAACCATACGCAATCACCATAAATTACTAAAAAAAAAGGTTATTTACAGCTCCAAAAAAGAAGTTATAATTTATTTGTAAGTTAACCAAACATTTCGAAACCAATTTAATTAAATACATGCAGTTTATAGCTGGTTTAATGTGTTATATGGTTAATAAAGATTAAACACGAAAAGAATTTGTTTTTTTTGTATGGTTCTCATATTTTTGGGATTGATTTTTGATTACGTAAAATATAAATTAATAAATTTAGGTAATAAAATTTAAAAAAATATGTATTTGGAAAACTAAATCTTACCTCGGAACAAAAATATTTCAATTAGAGTCATCTCCAAGTTAGACTGAACGTGTCTCGCTTACACGCACCGCCAGCTCTCACACACACGCAACGACAAGCAAGCCCCCATTCATTCACTTGTACATCCTTTCACGCGCATTCACACCTCTACGTTAGTAAAAGTAAATAGAATAAACAAAATTCACTCACCCCATGATTATATCCGTCAGGCCTGAAAGTCTTAGCGTTTTAGCCCTCCATCACCGGTGAATATCCCAGCAGGTAAAGTATTATTGTTAAAATTGCATAAATAAGATGACTAGTGGTATAATAATTGTAAAACTGTTGCGCCGCAATAACTCAGGCGATTGTTGTAAAAAACAGTATAAATCTTATATGAATGTTGCGTTGAAATACGGTAGGAATGTTGCGTCACAGATACTTAGGACGATAGCACATGATTATGAGCCGTGATCCAACTGATGTACTCAAAAATACATGTCGGCAGTCATTGTGTAAGTTGGTCCATAAAAATCTGTCCCAATTGCAGACATAAAACTGTTGTGGTAATAGATAAATTACCGGTTGCATAATCTTGAAGCGAGGACCTTGGTAAAGGTTGTAGTAACAGTGACGTGACGTTCGTAACAAACTCACGGTCAGCACTTAATCACACTGATGACAATAGAAAAAATGATCAAAAGCAAGCACGTACCGGCCACTATTAAAATTGTTATCATCACATATAGATTAATGCCGTATTTCGCTTCTTTGTTATCTCTTGTCAAACTAGCATGAAGGTAGTAATGACGACACGAACAGTGAAATTCCCCTTTGTTTTATAATTTATTGCTTTTATAATTTATTGATTGTATAATTCATGGAGCTTATAATTTGTTGATTTTCTAATTTATTGATTTTATAATTTATTGATTTTAGTTCACGGCACAAATGAAATTCGACACACCAAGAAAATTTGTACTATACCAATTTACAGTTCAACCGAGGTTAAACTAATCCTAAGTTCAATAATTTTTTTTTGTTTTATTTTACAGTCTATTTGACTAGATATTTTTTTACTATGTAATAAATTTTACTAACACACAAAATAAATAATAAATAATAAATTATTCTAAATTGATTCGAAAAAATTTTTGTTATAGTCTGTTGGACTAGATTTTTTTTTGTAATAAGTTTTACTAACACACGAAATAAATTATTCTATATGGATTCAATAAAAATTATTCTTATTTTCTATTTGACTAGATTTTTTTTTTAATAAGTTTTTTTTAAAGGTCACAAATTTACTAACACCTAAAATAAATTATTCTGTAACGTGTTACATTACAATAAATAAATGTGGTTAAACCCAAATACTAATTTTATAATCATAAGGTTGTAAAACGTTCTCACCAATATGTCCTAGGGATTAGCTCGTTTTGTATCATACGGCCGCCATTTACAAAACAAATTGCGATCCGGTACTAAACCTTTTATGAAATCACTTAACTTTTCTGAACATCACGAATTTTCACTTGCGATCGTATAAAATGGTAAAAAATTTTTCTTGAGCTAACAACCGAGAACTATTTAACATCGGAATATTCACACCAAAATAAATCCAGATCTTGACAGTAAAATTTGCAACTTTTAACAGGAATAAAAATCAGCAACACTCATTAATATTATAAATGACACCGAACAAAACAAAATGTCATGTTTTCCAATTAGAGGATCGACGTCTAATGCAAGACTGAGAGAGAGAAAACGAGATATTTTTGTTTCTTATATAGTTATTTAATATCGAAAATTGAGCTACAAAGTTTTTTGAAGGGGAAATCCACAGAGTAATGTTAGTACATTTTCCGTTTCAAAGCCAACACTGGTTGTTATTTTGTAATACGTAAAATTGCAAGTTAATTTCACGAAATAAGTTATTTCCAACGCATTTGGAAGAAATATTAATATATTAGAATGGATTAAACGTAAGTTTAACCGAGTTTATGATGTTTACGTACTATTTCAGTGTGAGCCAATAATAGGACATTGTAAAGGAAATATTATTGTTAATTGTTTTATGCTAAGAACAAATTTGTGTAACGGAAACTATATAAAAATATGACTATAGATTGTAGATAAACGAGAAACTATTATGAACTACGCGTGGTAAGCAAGATTGTGATTTATGAGAAAACCGACATTATACGAATCTGAAACCCTAATGCTCTACGTTATCATGCTCCAGTCTACATAACACGGTTCATACCCAGAAAGAAAATATTGCGACGCTGATGCATAGCTGACTTACTGACTTGGAAACATATAGTGTTCTGAATATATAATAAGCTAATATCCATCAATTACTTTATTTAAAAGCCAACCAATATTATGAACTTCGTAGTTCTAATAATAAAAATATTAAAGCAGGCAGTAGTATCCCAACAAACATAAATTCTGTTGTACGAGAAAAAATAAAAAAAATTTTATCGGAAGTGACAAACCGAAAGTTAGGATGCAGAACTGTTGTGAACCGTACTAAATGTGTATGTACCAAATTTCATCCAATTCGATTATCAGGTACAGAAGTTATTGAGCTTCCAAAATAACAGGTGCTTGGAGAACCCCCTACTTTGTTCACTATAGCTAAAATAACTAATCAGTTCCTCGCCATACATATTTGCATCTTTTTCCAAAGTGTAATCAAAATTACTTAACGAACGAATGTTGTATGCTTCCAACAAACATTGAAACAATAAACAGGTGTTCGGGAGGACCCCTCCACTTATCCCAATATTGTCCAAAAACTAACCAATTCTTTGTCATTAAAGTCTTCATCTTTTTTCAAAATGCCATTAAAAATGATTAATGAATGAAATCTGTATGCTCCCAACAAACTTTAAAAACAAAGTGTGAAAAGTAAGCAGTTGTATGGTCGACCCCCGCCACTTTGATCAATGTGTCCCAAAAGATGATAATTATCTTCTTACACTAATTGAAACCTTTTCCATAAGTTTGATCATAATCACTTCATTATTGTAGGCTGTAGTGTGCATAAAGATACTGAAAAAACTGCCCACAATTAAAAAAAATTTTTTTTACCGGAAGTAAAACACCGTAAGTTGGGATGCAGAACTGTTGTAAATCATACTAAATGCTTATGTACCAAGTTTCATCCAATTCGATTATCAGGTACAGATGTTATTGAGCTTTAAAAAAACAGATGTAAGGGACGCCCCCCACCACTTTGTTCACTATCGCTCAAAAACTAATCAGTTCCTTGCCATATATGTTTGCATCTTTTTCCAAAGTGTTATCAAAATTGGTTCACGAACGAATGCTGTGTGCTCCCAACAAACATTGAAAAATTGATGACACAGTAAATAGGGGTTTGGGAGGCCCCATACGACTTACCCCAATATTGTCCAAAAACTAATCAGTTCCTTGTCATTTAAGTCATCTTTTTCCAAAGTCGAGAAATGTCAAAAAGTGGGCAATTTTCACATTTGACTCGAGATTGTATTACTTAGGTCTTTCATACCGTATAGTAATATATATATTAATTGTGAAAAATATTCCTATTTATAAGTATGTTGTAGTTAGAAGTATTTATAAATTTTATTAACACATACCAAAGAAAATCAAATTGATAAAAAACAAAAAAACATTTATATAAATTGAATTTATATATGTTTGATTTATCCGGGTATTTATTTAATTTTGAGAAAAAAGTAGCGCACCAATTTATTTTTGCGCGCATCGGAAAAATTCCTTCGAGGGATATATATATATATATATATATATATATATATATATATATATATATATATATATATATATATATATATATATATGTATATATATATATATATATATATATATATATATATATATATATATATATATATATATATATATATATATATATATATATATATATATATATATATATATATATATATATATATATATATATATATATATATATATATATATATATATATATATATATATATATATATATATATATATATATATATATATATATATATATATATATATATATATATATATATATATATATATATATATAAATGTATATATATATATATATATATATATATATATATATATATATATATATATATATATATATACCCTAGTGCCAGTTAAATTTGAAGTTGGAAAATTTAAGTAGTGCCGGCCGGAAATTTGTTTCAACACACCTAAAAATAAGTCTCCTAAAATTTGAGCTCGATTAAACATATTTAACACGTGCCGACTTAAGCTCAAAGTTCTACCAAAAAGGATAAAATTGTCATTTTTGGCCTATACTTGGTCAATTTTTAAACTTACAAAAAAATTGTATAGAATAATTATGTAGTCCTAGTCATCACCTAAAAATAGTAATTTAATCAATAAGTGTGTAATGAAATAGTTTATTCTCAAGCAAAAGTTTAAAATTTCAGCGAGGCACGAGCGAAAATTTTAAATTTGCGTGAGAATAAAATTCATTAAACTCGAATTGATTACACTACTTTATTCTCTAACAAAGAATTATGTATTATATAAAATAAAAACGTTTTCTTCAATTAAAACAATAAATCTTTATTGTTTTAATTGATAAATCAAATTTCTGATTAAATAAAAACCTTAATGATAAAAATACCCCATACCATGAAATCAACCAAATTCAACTAAAAGAAATAAGAGAATTTAACTTAAAATTTTGGAACAAAACGTATCAATGCTATTGTGATTATAATTTGAAAATAATTTTAATAATATCAAAACAATTTGACCAATTGGAATCATACCAATTGAATAATGATAATTTTTATGGGAAAATTTTCATTAGACGATAGGTTAAGTTCATTAGGCTATAAGTTAGAAAATAATACATGCTATTATTATGGAAAAAACATACAAATAAAGCTGATGTTAATAAATCGAAGAGAATAAAAGTATTTATATATTGGGGATTTTTGAGATCAATTAAACTCAAGTAAGTAAAGAAGTAACTGGAATTTTTTTCAATTCAAAAGTATGGTTTGAAGTTTCTCAGAAAAAAAACCCACTTCACATTTTTCGTGTTTCGGATGAAGTCGAACCTTCCTCGTCAGTGCCTGGCTCGAATCCTTGGGCAGACACGCTATCGATTTCGAAATTGAAACTTCTTCATCACTTATATATTTTAACTATGTTGAATTTTTCCACTGTCATTATACTCCATATTATGGGAATGTTTTTACATTATATGGGGCTTTTTGCATTAAATTTCTAGACAATACTTTGTGTGAATTCATATTTTCAACATGATGAATCGATAAGGTAGATAATTATTTGTTTGTGTTTCTATATTTTAAAAGGATTAACGGCAAAAACTAAAACAAAATAGTTATTTACAAATCGAGGGCTGAAAGTAGAAGATTACGCCTGCGGTTCATATTGAACCAAGAGCGTAATCTTCCTTTCAGCCTGACTGTATGTACAAGGTTGAATGCACAAATGCAAAACTGAATGGTTACATAAATCAGTTTTTAAATTTTGTAAACTCGCTAAACATTTTGAAAATTTGTAAAAAAACTAAACATGCCATGATTTTCATTATAAACTTTATACAATAATTGATTTGTTTGTTCTAATTTTATGATAATTTTAATTATTTTACGGGCGGTAAAGTAGAAGAATATTTATTTATTTAGCGTATGGTTTTTTTTTGTGACACATTAAAAAATTAAACTTAAAAATAGGTAGACTCTTCTATGAAATCTACCTAAAACAATACATGGATACACATTAAATGAACTTACAATCGATTTGATTGCGTGTCTTTTAAGTAAATTAAAAAGTAAAATATTTGAACATTGGGCAGTACATTTGAACATTAGATGTTTACATCGAGCGAGTCTATCCATGCTACTACATCGGGAGTTGCCAAATGGATGTCTGAGATGTTGCCATTGTAACGTCGAATTGGACACACAGCTGCAATGTGTTTTATAGTTTGTTGTGGAGCGCCGCAGTCACACTCAGGGGACTCTGAAATGCCCCACTTGTAGAAAGAATCAGCACAACGTCCATGATTCGTTCTTATTCGGTTTAATGTAGTCCAGGTATGACGTGGCAAATCGAAACCAGGTTGGGTAGAAGTCGGGTTAGTAATAGAAAGGCCAGTTGTGTTGTAATGTTGCCAGGAGGTGTCCCAGGCATCCAAGATATTAAAATCAGTTGCCAGCAGGTTGCTGGCAGTTTTATGTGGAGGTTTTCTTGACTTCAATCGACAACGAGTGTGGTCACCGTAATATTTGTGCAAGGGTAACGTGATGTTGTTGGTTATCTTTTTATGTTCACGCATGAGAGCATGCGAGCGTCTGAGTGCAGGTGGAGCGATATTGCTTAACACAATCGTAGCATGCAGCTGGCAGTCAACTTTTTGAGTATGTGTGCTATTCAACCAGACTGGTGCGCCATACTCAGCCACTGAGTAAACCAGACTTAGAGCAGTTGTTCGGAGGGTAGCTGGAGTAGCACCCCATGTAGAGCCTGCCAGTTTGTGCAATATATTGTTTCTCGTTTTAAGTTTTTGTGACGTATTTTCTAGGTGGAGCTTAAAAGAAAGAGTTCTATCGAGAGTAATGCCCAGGTACTTTGGCTGTTGATTGTATTTAATGACAGTGCCGTTAAATAACACTGATAGTTCGTGTTTTGCCAGTTTGTTGTTTAAGTGGAAACAGGAGCTCTCGGTTTTACTTAGATTGGGAAATAAACTCCACGTTCGAAAATAGTCATTCATTATCGCTAGGTCAGTTGAGAGCAAATCCTCCAAAACACCCATGTCTGTGTTTTGAGTGGCCAGGGTCCAATCATCAGCGTAACCAAATTTCTTTGATGTTGTGTCAGGAATGTCATGAATGTACAGATTAAAAAGTTATGGCGCCAGGACGGAACCCTGTGGTAAACCATTGTTAAGCATTTTAGACCTACTGCAGGAATTATTTAGATGAACTTTGAATACACGATTACTCAGCATGTTGTTAATTAAACGCGAGATGGTGCTACAAGGTATTGCATTGAACAGCTTATATATAATCCCAATTCGCCAGACCGTGTCATATGCTGCAGTAAGATCGATGAATACTGCGCCTGTTTTTAGTTGTTTTTGATACCCAGCTTCGATATAGGATGTTAGAGCGAGCAGTTGGTCAGTGCAACTGCGATTGGGACGAAAACCAGCTTGTTCGACTGGGATCTGGTCATTCAATATCGGTGCGATACGATTGTATATGAGCCGTTCTAGCAATTTATAGCAGGTGCTCAAAAGGGCAATCGGGCGATAGCTTCCTGGTTCATTGGATGGTTTACCTGGCTTAAGCATCGCTATCACTTTCGTAGTCTTAAAATGTTTTGGTAGGTTGCCGGTTTCTAGGACATTCGAGAAAAATTTAGTTAGCCACTGTTTTACATTTTTTCCAGCATTCTTAAGAAATTCTGGAAAGATGCCATCGTAGCCAGCTGCTTATCCGTTTTTTGTTTGGGACAGAACTGATTCTAGTTCTTCGCTACTAAAAGAGTTCGCATACTTCGATGGAGACGAGCAATTGCGCTTCATTTCTCTTAATTTGCGTTTAATTGTTCTCTTATGAAGGCGATTAATAGAAGAACGAGACATATTTACTATGTGATTTGCGATGTCCTCTGGATTCATTTCACTGCTAGCACGAGTAATTGAGTTTGAGCCACCCAGTTTCCGAAGGAGACTCCATGCTTCCCTGCTTGAATGGGAAAAATCAATGTTTTCAACAGCCTTAATCCACTTTTGTTTTCTCGCGGCGTCCAGTGAGTATATTAAGTCATCAGCCACGTCTGCCTCACCACTACTAAGGTACTCCTCATATAATATATCGCTCTCTTTACTCCAGCCAGGAATATATTCTTCACGAAAGCCTCTTGGGATGCATTTCTTTGCAGTTGAGATGATGGCTCCAACAAATCTATCGTAATTTTTAGGAATGGGT
>OY856187.1:215539997-215564182 GCA_963693315.1 Diogma glabrata
AATATGTCCTAGTGATTAGCTCGTTTTGTATCATACGGCCGCCATTTACAAAACAAATTGCGATCCGGTACTAAACCTTTTATGAAATCACTCAACTTTTCTGAACATCACGAATTTTCACATGCGATCGTATAAAATGGTAAAAAATTTTTCTTGAGCTTACAACCGAGAACTATTTAACATCGGAATATTCACACCAAAATAAATCTAGATCTTGACAGTAAAATTTGCAACTTTTAACAGGAATAAAAATCAACAACACTCATTAATATTATAAATGACACCGAACAAAACAAAATGTCATGTTTTCCAATTAGAGGATCGACTTCTAATGCAAGACTGAGAGAGAGAAAACGAGATATTTTTGTTTCTTATATAGTTATTTAATATCGAAAATTGAGCTACAAAGTCTTTTGAAGGGGAAATCCACAGAGTTTCAAAAGCAACACTGGTTGTTATTTTGTAATACGTAAAATTGCAAGTTAATTTCACGAAATAAGTTATTTCCAACGCATTTGGAAGAAATATTAATATATTAGAATGGATTAAACGTAAGTTTAACCGAGTTTATGATGTTTACGTACTACGAAATAATAGATTACAACCGTATTACAGTGAAATCCAGCTTTATAACGGAAAGAGAAATTGATGAGAATACCTATATAAGAAACACAATACGCTCTGAAGACAATTGCAACACTGATTGTAGGATAATAATTTTTCGATTTTAAGACGATTGGACAAATATGCACAGCTATTGGAGGTCTGAAAATATTTAGAGCAATTACGATTAAGGTCCGGAGATTTCAAATTTATATAGTATGGTGAAGTAATGCTGGTGAAAACGCAGTGTGAGCCAATAATAGGACATTGTAAAGGACATATTATTGTTAATTGTTTTATGCTAAGAACAAATTTGTGTAACGGAAACTATATGCAAATATGACTATAGATTGTAGATGAACGAGAAACTATTATTAACTCCGCGTGGTAAGCAAGATTGTGATTTATGAGAAAACCGACATTATACGAATCTGGAACCCTACTGCTCTACGTTATCATGCTCCAGTCTACATAACACGGTTCATACATAGAAAGAAAATATTGCGACGCTGATGCATAACTGACTTACTGACTTGGAAACATATAGTGTTCTGGATATATAATGAGCTAATATCCATCAAATACTGTAATTAAAAGCTAACCAATATTATGGACTTCGTAGTTCTAATAATAAAAATATTAAAGCAAGCAGTAGTATCCCAACAAACATAAATTCTGTTGTACGAGAAAAAGTAAAAAAAAATTTTTATCGGAAGTGACAAACTGAAAGTTAGGATGCAGAACTGTTGCGAACCGTACTAAATGTGTATGTACCAAATTTTATCCAATTCGATTATCAGGTACAGAAGTTATTGAGCTTCCAAAATAACAGGTGCTTAGAGAACCCCCTACTTTGTTCACTATAGCTACAATAACTAATCAGTTCCTCGCCATACATATTTGCATCTTTTTCCAAAGTGTAATCAAAATTACTTAACGAACGAATGTTGTATGCTTCCAACAAACATTGAAACAATAAACAGGTGTTCGGGAGGACCCCACCACTTATCCCAATACTGTCCAAAAACTAACCAATTCTTTGTCATTAAAGTCTTCATCTTTTTTCAAAGTGTCATTAAAATTGATTAATGAATGAAATCTGTTTGCTCCCAACAAACTTTAAAAACAAAGTGTGAAAAGTAAGCAGTTGTATGGTCGACCCCCGCCACTTTGATCAATGTGTCCCAAAAGATGATAATTATCTTCTTACACTAATTGAAACCTTTTCCATAAGTTTGATCATAATCACTTCATTATTGTAGGCTGTAGTGTGCATAAAGATACTGAAAAAACTGCCAACAATTAAAAAAAATTTTTTTTACCGGAAGTAAAACACCGTAAGTTGGGATGCAGAGCTGTTGTAAATCATACTAAATGCTTATGTACCAAGTTTCATCCAATTCGATTATCAGGTACAGATGTTATTGAGCTTTCAAAAAAACAGGTGTATGGGACGCCCCCCACCACTTTGTTCACTATCGCTCAAAAACTAATCAGTTCCTTACCATATGTGTTTGCATCTTTTTCCAAAGTGTTATCAAAATTGGTTCACGAACGAATGCTGTGTGCTCCCAACAAACATTGAAAAATTGATGACACAGTAAACAGGTGTTTGGGAGGCCCCATACGACTTACCCCAATATTGTCCAAAAACTAATCAGTTCCTTGTCATTTAAGTCTACATCTTTTTCCAAAGTCGAGAAATGTCAAAAAGTGGGCAATTTTCACATTTGGCTCGAGATTTTATTACTTAGGTCTTTTATACCGTATAGTAATATATATAATATTAATTGTGAAAAATATTCCTCATTTATAAGTATGTTGTAGTTAGAAGTATTTATAAATTTTATTAACACATACCAAAGAAAATCAAATTGATAAAAAACAACAAAACATTTATATAAATTGAATTTATATATGTTTGATTTATCCGCGTGTATTTATTTAATTTTGAGAAAAAAGAAGCGCACCAATTTATTTTTGCGCGCATGGAAAAAATTCCTTCGAAATATATATATATATATATATATATATATATATATATATATATATATATATATATATATATATATATATATATATATATATATATATATATATATATATATATATATATATATATATGTATATATATATATATATATATATATATATATATATATATATATATATATATATATATATACATATATATATATATATATATATATATATATATATATATATATATATATATATATATATATATATATATATATATATATATATATATATATATATATATATATATATATATATATATATATATATATATATATATATATATATATATATATATATATATATATATATATATATATATATATATATATATATATATATATATATATATATATATATATATTAAGCTTGCCAGATCGCCCGGCTAAAGCCGGACTCGCCCGGCTTTTTTTGGAAAAACTTGGCTGAAAAATCACCCGGCTCGGACGCCCGGATTTCTAAACAAAAACCGGAAATCGCCCGGATTTTTCTAACATTTGTTCATTGAAAAAAAAATATATGTATAATATTAATTCGTTTTATAGTCAAAATTTCAATAATCTGTATCTTTCTTATTCAAATATGTTTCACATGTTAAATCGTGTTATTTTCAATGTTTCATATGAAAATATATAAACAATTGACATCATTTCAACGTTTTATAATTTATATATTGTGCTCTCGTTCGTTCAATCGTATGCTGCAAATCGTGGAGTTTGTTTTAGTTATATCAGCGGCCAATACGACAACTGAGCGCGTATTATCAATGACATTTGGACAAAAGAAAAAGGCAAATTGACACTGGAAAACGTTCGGGCACAATTGATGGTAAAATTCAACTGGAAGGAGACATGTCCAGAGTTTTATACAAAAATAAAAGAAGATGCTGGTTTTCTCCAAAAAGTTGCTGGAAGTGAAAAATACAAAATGAGAGCTGTTAATTTGTTTGGTACTCAAGAGAGTGGACAGTCATCGACTTCGATGGAGATTGATTGAATACAATGTTGACAATTTAAGCATAGAACTCTTTTTGTAATAAACAGAATTAAAAATATTATTGACAAAATATATTTCAACATTTCAAAGCAATAAAGAGTTTTCAAAGGTTATTTATGAAAAAATATAGTCTTTTTGTTTTCTTCTTTTCTGTGCGATTTTTAAAAACTTTGTATTTCGCCCGGATTTCGCCCGGCTTTTCAAATGGAAATTTTGACACTTGTCGCCCGGATTTTGCCCGGATTTATAAAAAAACCGTCCGGGTTTTCCAGCCCGGAATATCTCCAAAAAAAATCTGGCAAGCTTAATATATATATATATATATATATATATATATATATATATATATATATATATATATATATATATATATATATATATATATATATATATATATATATATATATATATATATATATATATATATATGTAGAATTAAGTTTCCTCAAAGTTGAATAAATAAAACTTTTCTACTAATTTTAAACAAAATTTAATGTTCTTCAAATCACATCGATTTTCTAAGTGAATCTTTATATTACATTTTGAGATAATATCAATTTACAAAAAAAATGAACAGTTAATTTTCAAGTGAATATAAAACTTTTTTGATTAATATTTTATGCAACTTTAAATACAACTTAATAATATAAAGTCTTGACTACACACGCTTTACTGATTTAAATTCAGTTGTGTTATTTTGAATGAACAAAAAGTGTAACTGATTATTCCACTCGGTCATCCTGCTCTTCATCCGGCCCGGATGAACTGTGCATTTGATCATCTTCATCATCCGTTATCTCCTGATAGTAGGTTTTCATATATTGGGCACTTGTTGAAGTATTTTTAGGACCCTCAGCATCACCAACTTTCTGAACTTCATAACGATCTCGACCACATACTTTAGTGACTTGATATGGACCTAAAAATTTATTAAGAATTTTGCTACTTCCACCAAATTGAGTCTTCTTAATAGCGGCCTAATCGCCAATGTTATAGTTAGGTGCTTCTCTTCTTTTTTTATTATAATTACGTCTATTTTCTTCTTGTACTTGAACAATTTTTTCTTTTGCTCTCATTCTAATATCGCTGCGCTCTTTGATGAAAATATTGGCTGCTTCTTGCTCAACAACTTCTTTAAGATAAATATCTTCAGGACATCTCATTTTTACTCCCATCATTAATTCAAAAGGAGTAACGTCTATGCTTCGCTGATAAGTGTTGTTTATGAATCTTTGTAATTTATCAGTATACTTTAACCAATTTTCAGGTTCATCTCGAGCTAAATTAGCTAAAGCAGGAATTATTATTCTATTTACCCTTTCAACTTGCCCATTTCCAGTGGGTACACCTGTTGTGATAGTAGAGTGATGGATTTTTTCTTTCAATAATCTTTGAATTCAATCGACGTAAATGCTGTTCCTCGATCTGAAATTATGTGTTCCGGATTACCGAACACGGCCTTTTGTATCTCTAACTTTTGAATCACTTCTTGTGTACCCGTAGTTTTTGTTGGATAGATCCAGACAAACTTGGAGAACGCATCAACCACGCAAAAAATATGTTTGCATTGTTTTTTGGTTGCAACTAAATTTCCCAAGTGGTCTACATGATACGTCTGCAACGGTGTGTCGCCTTTGGGTATCGGATTTAACCAACCATCTTGTTTTCCATGTTTTCTCTCCATTAAAATACATGGAATACAGTTTTTTATGCAAAAACGAATTTTCTCTCGTAATTTGGGGATGAAAAATTCTCTTTGTATCAGCTCCTCTGTTTTCTTTTCAGCAAAATGTCCATGCTCATGATACGTTTTAATGACTTCAGATTGCATAGATTTTGGTACCACCAGCACCTTATCACCTCGAACCATCTTAAATAAAACACCATTAGTAATAAGATAATCTTCAAACGTACCTTTTTCCAGCAATATAAAAATCGTCTTCAAATGTTCATCTCCATTTTGAGCTGCTTTTATTCTTGTGCTTACATCTTCTTTTATATTCAAAATAATAGGGTTCCGGCTTAAAGCATCGGCATGCCTCATCTTATGTGCTGGTCTGTGTTCTAGACTATAGTTAAACTCTTCTAACTGTAATGCCCAGCCAGCAATTCTTAATGATAACTCCTTCTTCTGCATTGTTGCCTTGAAAGCAGAACAGTCATTTGCTATTACAAATTTTAATTCCAACAAATAAACCCGAAACTTTTTAAGAGCTGCAACTATTGCCAAAACTTCTAATTCGTAGCTATTATAACGCTCTTCACAGGGACTGGTTTTCTTGCTATAGTAAAATACAGGGTGGAAATCGTCATCATCAGCTGATTTTTGCAGCAACACCGCACCAAGTCCGATTTTACAAGCATCTGTATGTAATTCTGTCTGTGCTGTTACGGAATAAATTTTTAACACAGGCGCATCTAAAAGGATGTTCTTTAGTTGATCAAACGACTGTTTCTCTATCTTTGAAAATTTAAACTCTGCATTCTTTCGCAATAATTTGGTAAGAGGTTTAGCAAGTACTGCATAGTCACTAACGAACTTACGGAAGTAGCCCGTTAGCCCTAGAAAACATTGCACTTTTTTGATTGAATTAGGTTCAGGAAACTTCAATATTGTTTCTTTCTTTCTAGTTGACCGTTTGATATTGCCAGCTTCAATTTCATAGCCTAAATACTCTATATTTTTGCATAGAAATTGGCATTTGCTCCATTTGATTTGTAAGCCATTTTCTTCTGAAAGTTTTAACACCAGTTCAAGCCTCGTCATTGCTTCGTTGTCATCTTTGGCAGGAATAACCACATCATCCATGTAGACGCATACAATATTCTGTACACATAATGGCTGGAAAATATTGTTAATGTACCTTTGGAATACGACTGGAGAGTTACACAATCCAAATGGTGCTCGTAAAAATTCATATTGCCCAAATGGCACAACAAATGATGTATATTTTATTGATTCTGATGCAATAGGCACATGAAAAAACCCATTTTTAAGATCTAAAGTAGAAAATAATTTAGCTTCCTGCAATTTATCTATTTGTTCCTCAATTAGTGGCAAAGGATATCGATCTTTTATTACTGACTGATTCAGTTTTCGATAATCTACACATATCCTTTTCGATCCGTCTTTTTTGTTTGCCAATACTATTGGGCTTGCAAAGCTTGATTTGCTTGGTCGTACAATACCATCATCAATCCATTCATCTATTTGCTGTCGTACTAATTTAGTTTCCAGTGGAGAAAGTCTTCTAGGCTTCTGATAAATTGCTTTCTCGTTGGTAAGAACTATACTCATCTCAATCTCACTTTCTGGAATAATTTTTTTAGGGTTGTAATTATACACCATCTTCATAATTGCATCAGCGATTTCCTTGTTTTTTAGATGTGTTAACTCTAAAGGCGGGTTATTGTCTTCAATTTTTATGGAAAAAATTTCTGGTACGAACTTCTTCATCGTGATTCCTAAAGGACTAAGGACAGTTACCGTTTGGTCGAGTAACTCTTTTCCCAAAATAATTTCAGCTGGTAAAAGTTTATCTAAAACGATATGAAAAACAGTTGAAAATTCGTCATCATCAACACTAACCTTTGTATAAAATCGTCCTGTTGTTGTTAGTCATGAAGACCCAGCTCCACTAAACGTTGTGGTATGATCGACAAAATTTGGACTGCCAATACTTTCATACTTTGTTTTGTTTATAAAATTTAAATCGCTGCCATTATCTACCATGGCATACAATTTTATTCCATCTATTACAATCTCTTTAATATTCGTTTCTTTTTGTTGTTGATCGTTGATAGCTACACAAACTTTGTTCTCCTTATCACATTTTGGGGCAATGTGTCCAAATTCGCCACACTTAAAACATTTAGGTCCTTTTTCTTTATTTGGACAACGTTTTCCTAAATGACCAGCATCACCACATCCAAAACATTTGGTTTTATTAAAATGACTGTTCTTGGTACATTTTGGTTTCTGATTTTCTATCGGCATTGAAGAAATTGGTTTTTTCATCTTGCTTCGCATTTCTTCGTATATATTTAATTTTTCCTTAAATTGAGTCATGTTACTCGCACCATATAAAATTGTTTTATTGGTTTCGTAATCATTAATTCCATCGATACAATACTGTATAATTGCATCATCTTCTATGTTAGACGTTTTTGCAAGTTCCTTTAACGAAATCAAATAAGCTTTAAATGACTCACCTGGTTTTTTCTTTCTGTCAGCCATTTTCTTATGAATCACGGCACTATTTTTTGTCTTTTTAAATTCTTCAAGCAAGTGCGTAGTAAGCTTTTCCCAATTCGATGTATCATTTGCTGCCCTAAGACTTTGCTTTGCAGTTCCAATGAGAAGCCTCTTAGCATAAATTGTCTTCTGTGTGTCAGTCCATTTGATAACTTCACCAGCTTCATTTACATCTTTAATCAATTTTTCAATGGGATATTCATCATCTCCACTAAACTTGTTTAGTGAGTCTTCAACGTCTCTGAAATTAAATGAACTTGTTGATGGACAAGACATACTTACATTATTTATCTGACTTCACATTGAATCATTATCACGTCTCAAAATATTTATTTCAAACTCTTTTAACTCGAGTTCCTTTTGGTGCAAAGCGAGTTTCTGTTCATCTAGTTGCTTCTGTTGTTCGTCTAACTTGTTTTTTTGATCTTCAATAAAAGCAACTTTTTCTTGTTCTAACTGTTTTTGTTGAATTGCTTTATCTGTACCCATAGAAGAGCTAGCAGAAAATCCTCTATCACTAAAGTTGATTTCATCAATTTTGCGTCTAAACTCTGTCGTTGAGTTGAATAAATCATTAGTATTTTCCTTTCGTTCTATTCCCTTTACTCGTCGCTTGCCGGGAATGGGCTTGCCAAAGAATGGGTCTTTAGAAATAAAATAAATGTTATTATATTTTGAAATATAAAATATAGTAAATTTCCTCAAAAAATAAAGAAAATTATTTTTTAATCACAAAAATCACTTAGTAGATTTACAAAAAAAAGAATTGTTTTTTCGTTGAAATTTTTTTCAAAACGCTTCAATAATTATACTAAGTTAATTGGAAAACAGCCTTAATATTTAAAACGGCAAACAATATTCAAGGTCATTTATTTCATATCCAACAGATTATAATTTTAACCACTATAATGTTAACCACCTGAATTTACTTTTCATAAAAATCTATTTTGTTTTACCTTCAACAAGCAACGCACTGATTTTAATTATTAATTAATTTTATCTCGAAACTTTACACAATCACCTACTTTTCACATAAAACCATTCAAACCACCTTCGATATAATATCGATGTTTTTAAATATTGTTTGACTTAGAATCACCTCGTTTGTTTTTAATAAATAATACACCTTTAAATATTATACAAAAAGTTACACTGCAGCAAGACACCTTCTTACTGTTTCTAAATAACACCTTAATTTAGAATACATCTCGTTGATAATTTTTGTATAAAATATTTTAATCAAAAATTTTTGTTTAAAATTTCACCGTGTAATTTTTTCCTGGATCCGTTGTTGCTTGATTATCAAAATGCTAATCCCGGTTGAGCCCCCAAGTTGTAGAATTAAGTTTCCTCAAAGTTGAATAAATAAAACTTTTCTACTAATTTTAAACAAAATTTAATGTTCTTCAAATCACATCGATTTTCTAAGTGAATCTTTATATTACATTTTGAGATAATATCAATTTACAAAAAAAATGAACAGTTAATTTTCAAGTGAATATAAAACTTTTTTGATTAATATTTTATGCAACTTTAAATACAACTTAATAATATAAAGTCTTGACTACACACGCTTTACTGATTTAAATTCAGTTGTGTTATTTTGAATGAACAAAAAGTGTAACTGATTATTCCACTTATATATATATATATATATATATATATATATATATATATATATATATATATATATATATATATATATATATATATATATATATATATATATATATATATTAGACTGGTCGTTAAAAACTAAATTTTCCGAGACGCCCCCTAGAAAAATTCTTTGTGGTCAAAAAACCACAACGGCATTATTTTTTTTTTTTTAAATCAAAAGAACACGTGCCGCAAAATCGTCGAAGTTGAATTTTTGAAAAATTCGTAGATTTTTTCAAATATCTCATAAAATATGTAGATGTCAAAAAAAATCACATAACCATTTTTGTAGGAAATTTAATTTTCTACAAAAAAGATCCATGTCATTTTTTCCCGAAAACGTATAGTTCTCAAGATATTTTGAAAATGAACTTGCAAGTTTTCGTAATTTTTAAAAAACATAAAAAATAAAGATGACGGAAAAGTCCTAATTTTTTTCTTATGCTATAGAATGAAATCTATAAAAAAATAATCGTGACAAAAAAAATTAAAATTAGTACTTTTTCATCGAAATTTTCATCATTTGGTTTTACGAGTTTTGAAGAATTTCAAGTTTTATTTCAAAATATCATCAGAAATATAGGTTTTAGGAAAAAAATGACTTGGACCTTTTTTGTAGAGAATTAAATTTCCTACAAAAAAGATTATGTGATTTTTTTTGACATCTGCATATTTTATGAGATATTAACAATTTTATCAAAAAATAAACTTCGATGATTTTGCGGCACGTGTTCTTTTGACTTAAAAAAAAAAAAATTAGTGCCGTTGTGGTTTTTTGACCACAAAGAATTTTTATAGGGGGCGTCTCGGAAAATTTAGTTTTTAACGACCAGTCTAATATATATATATATATATATATATATATATATATATATATATATATATATATATATATATATATATATATATATATATATATATATATATATATATATATATATATATATATATATATATCACTGGTGAGCGGTACAAAGAAAGCAGGGTCAAACCTGCTTACCCAAACAAAATTTAAAATAGTCTTCTTAACAAAAATTTAAATTAATTAAAGAATATAAAAACATTCTAAATTGATTATTAATATCATTTATTTATTAACGATTATTCTAATATTCCAAAAATCTATATTTACATGTCAGCCTTTTTGAATTTTCAACACTCCAAATCTAAAATGCACATTTAAATAAAATATAAAAAATTTTGTTTTTTGGCAGATTTTATCTATTCTTTGTTCTTTGGTCATCAGTAAAATTTCTGCTTTCAATCGCTATGTAATCTTTAGAAGTTGTATTGAAAAACAAACAATTAAAGTCCCAATAAAATGTGTGAAAATAAGCAGAAGATAATTCTGCTTTTAAAGTTTTTTCTTTCTTTTCCTTTTGTCATTTCACATTTTGTACATTTTGAACACAAGTTTTTTGGTTTTGTCGTATGAGCGAATAAAAAGAAAATTGTTTGTTAGTTTGATAAGATTGAAATTATTTTTAATCTATTTGTTGTGTTATTAAAATTAATAACATTATTTATTTATAGTTTTAATGGGTGTAATATTTCGTTTATTAAAATGGTGCAACCACTAAATAATATAGTTTCCAGTGATTTAAATTATGAAATTATTGGATCTTTCATTGAAGGTTTTTTATGTATACTGAAAAAAAAATTGAACTTCAGGACAACCTCATTTCGAAGTTGGCAGTTTATTATTCAAGCAAAGAAAAATTATTTGCAAACAATTTCACTGTGATTGGGTCAACTACACGATAACATTTTCCTAACAACAGAATGACGTTTATTTAAAATATAAAGTGTTATATCCAATATAACAGTAGTTGAATAAAAATAATAACTATTTCCATGAAAAAAATTTTCTTTGGCCTTATATCATGAATTTTTCATTTTAAGGTTTAAGTATTTGAGATTAATTGAACTATATTTTATTTTCGCATAAATATTTCGTGTGATTGTCTCAACTTCATCGATTTATAATTGTAGAGTTGTTGAAGCAATTTCGTAGTTTGATTCGCCATATGTGACCGCACGGTGAGGTTGAGACAATTGCATTTCGATTGGAAATAGGACATGTTTTTTTCAGTGTATGTTTCTTGAAAACGGTTCATTCGATTTGGATGATTTAAATTGTATTCTGTTAAGGTAGACTCCTAAGTGGTCCATTTTTTTATGACGTGAAAAATACTGTTTTTCTATGATAGCAGAGGAAAGTTTTATTTTCAAGCAGGCTTAATCCCCTGTGAAAATGGGCTTTTTCCCTCTATTGTAAAAAGAATAACAAATTGTAGTTGCTATGGTATTTTCATATAATTTTAAAACAAAGCCAACCATATGTAAAAATAGAATATGAATTTTGAATGTTATTTTGTCGATTTCTAATTTAATAAATTCTAATAAATATCGTTTATGTATTTACTATCATAGAAAAAAGTGTATTTCCTACGCGAGATAAAAACATTTTGCGTTCGTGCAATTGTCCAACTGGACGTTAACGGCTCTCGTGAACAAATTTTCACTCACGAAAAAGCAGCGTTTTCATCTCTTGTAGCAAAATGTACTACTTTCAGAAAATTGGAAAAAATATATTTTTTTATGTATTTTCGCCGGTTTATCGAAAACAGCTCAGTTGATTTGGATGGTTTAAATGTATTCTATTAAGATATACGCCCAGGTGGTCCCATATTTTTTATATTACGTGGAAAACGGTCGTTGTTCAGGAAACTGAAAAAAAACTATATTTATATGTATTTTCGTCGATTTCTTTGAAACAGCTTAATCTATTTGGATCTATTTGGACAGTTTGAGTTGTATTTAATTGATATAGATGCCGAAAAGGTCCTAAATTCCTTTCTATGACAGAAAATATCCCCTCTTTCAAAAATATGATAAAACCATGTTTGTTAGATTTTCATCGATGAATGCTTGCCGCGATTTTAAGTTATTACTTCAAAAACACTTTCTTAGCCGCCTTTTGATTTTATGACTACACAAAATGAAATAATAAATAAACTTTTTTAAAAAAATATAAGCGACTTCAGAAAAAACAAAAGAGGCACAAAAAAGTGGACAATAACTCAATTGTGCCTTTTAGAGACGAAAATACGTATAAATTTTGATTAATTTAATTTAATTATAGTTAGTTACATACAAAAAATTACGCTTTTAAACAAAGATATTATATTGTAAAATTTATTTTTTTATAATAGCTTTTATATTATGAAATTTATTTTCAATACAAAATGTTCGAAGTCGGTACCACCATTGACATCTCATCGATTGCCAACAGTTTTGTACTACAAATAAATCTTATAATATAATAACTATTACAACAACTATAACAATTATAATAAAATATAAGTTTTATAATATAACATCTTTGTTTAAAAGTGTAATTTTTTGTAGTTAAGTATAATTAAATTAAATTAATCAAAATTTATATGTATTTCTGTCTCTAAAAGCCACAATTGAAAAATTTTTTACTTTTTTGTGCCTCTTTTATTGTTTCTGAAGTCTATTTAATTTTTTTTTAAAATGTTTATTTTATTTTCTAAAGAAAAGGGTATTTAAACCTATGATGGTTATCATAATTTAAATAATTTTTTTGATGCCGTTAGTTAACACCAAGCCATATTATATTAATCAATCAATTTTTTCAAATTATTCGGTAGTGTTATAATGTTGAAAGTGTTATCAATATATAATCAAGAATTGGACACATTTTTATAGGAATCCAAAGTATTTTTAGGCATTTTTAGTCATATACAAAATGATTTGAGTGAATCAATAGGTGTTGATCTAAAAAACTCAATTTTTTAGAAATCAAAGTTTGTTTATTTATTGCCATACTTCTTGATGAAACATCAGATATATCTTATAAGTCGCAATTGTCAACAATAGGACGATTTGTAACTAAAACAGAAGAAGTTTTTGAAAGACTCTTAGCTTTTACAGATATTAGTGCAGACTGATCTGCCAAAGCCTTATCACGTCATGCAATCAATACAATGGAAGAACTATCATGTGGGTATAAATTAAAAAATGTTCTGTTTTTTATATAATCTGCTTACCGTCTATCGAAACCCACTGCACGCCACTGATATATATATATATATATATATATATATATATATATATATATATATATATATATATATATATATATATATATATATATATATATATATATATATATATGTATATATATATATATATATATATATATATATATATATATATATATATATATATATATATATATATATATATTTATATACCCTAGTGCCAGTTAAATTTGAAGTTGGAAAATTTAAGTAGTGCCGGCCGGAAATTTGTTTTAACACACATAAAAATAAGTCTCCTAAAATTTGAGCTCGATTAAACATATTTAACACGTGCCGACTTAAGCTCAAAGTTCTACCAAAAAGGATAAAATTGTCATTTTTGGCCTATACTTGGTCAATTTTTAAACTTACCAAAAAATTGTATAGAATAATTATGTAGTCCTAGTCATCACCTAAAAATAGTAATTTAATCAATAAGTGTGTAATGAAATAGTTTATTCTCAAGCAAAAGTTTAAAATTTCAGCGAGGCACGAGCGAAAATTTTAAATTTGCGTGAGAATAAAATTCATTAAACACGAATTGATTACACTACTTTATTCTCTAACAAAGAATTGTGTATTATATAAAATAAAAACGTTTTCTTCAATTAAAACAATAAATCTTTATTGTTTTAATTGATAAATCAAATTTCTGATTAAATAAAAACCTGGATGATAAAAATACCCCATCCCATGCAATCAACCAAATTCAACTAAAAGAAATAAGAGAATTTAACTTAAAATTTTTGAACAAAACGTATCAATGCTATTGTGATTATAATTTGAAAATAATTTTAATAATATCAAAACAATTTGACCAATTGGAATTATACCAATTGAATAATGATAATTTTTTATGGGAAAATTTTCATTAGACAATAGTTAAGTTCATTAGGCTATAAGTTAGAAAATAATACATACTATTATTATGGAAAAAACATACAAATAAAGCTGATGTTAATAAATGGAAGAGAATAAAAGTATTTATATATTGGGGATTTTTGAGATCAATTAAACTCAAGTAAGTAAAGAAGTAACTGGAATTTTTGAAGTTATACTCTTTGCGCTCGTTGTAAATATTTTGATGGGGTGTTAATCGAGAAACCGCGTCACGATTGTTTAAGTTATATTTTAACCTTTATGCTGTATGGTAATAAAGACGAAATTAGTAAATCAACCTTATGCTGTATGGTAATAAAGACGAAATTACTAAATCAATCATATTTTATAATAATACAACATTATTCGCTTAGTTATCTTTGATCAATTTTTTTTTTCACTTTTCGGAATTATCATTAAAAGGAATAGTTAATGTATAATGTGACAAACAAATATGTAAATTTATATGAAAATTATGTAAAATTATTTTTTAACAAATACATATTTCTAATTTACAACAAATATGTTCTTATGGTTTGCAATTATATAAAATATGTACATATTTCTATGCATTAGCACTAATACGATACATTTAAGCATTGTTTATATATGATTAAACAAACCTGCTTGCATTAGCAGAACTGCCCTCACATGTGCCAAAAATTGGAAATTGACGTTTATTTTCCTCTTCTTAGAAACATTGATTAACCAAGAATTTGCATTGGAACCTTAGTACTGAAGAAAAAGATTATGAACAATATCAAAGCTACAGGTTTAAAGTGTTTTACTTATTGAGTGAAATATGCTTCTCCATTACTTTCAAAACTATTATTATTATTGCAAGGGATCTATAAAATATTTGCAAATATGTTAACAAATGTTGTGATTTGACTGTTTTAATAATAATATATAAGTCTGAATTTGCAAATGAAATTAGTCTTATTATTATTTTTCCAATTTTTGTTTTAAGTTGTGGGAAGGAATGTCGAAATAAGACGGTGACTATAAAGCGATAAAACCCATTAAACGAAAATATTCACTAAAAATGGTGGTATTCTTTAACCGGCCGGCGTATGCATCCATGTAGTAGAGTATTGCAGACAATCGATAAAATATATTTGCAAATTGCAATACGACCCTCTTCAGAACAGCAAAATTTCTGGATTGATAAATGATTATAAGTCTACATGAAATAGGACGCTAAACCAATAGCAACACATTTAATTATTATTTGTCTGTCAAATGTGTTTTAATTTTAACATACATTTAATATGTAAATTTATCTATAGCTTTAGAGACATTTACTTAATGGCTTTTGCTGACTGTAAAATGATACTATTACATTTTTTTCAAACTTTTTATATACATATTACTAATAAAATAAGTTAAATTAATTGACACTAAAACAAACTATAGGAGAATTTACTCAAAAAAACAGTTTTCAACCACTTTATCTGGGAAGCACGGAAATCGCCGAGCGGGTACCTTCTAGTAATTAATAATTATTAGTTTTTTGAATAATATTTTTTTTTTGGATAATATTTTTTTTTTATTTTTTTGACTAAGAAAACTAAGAAAAATCGACGATTATATGTTCTTATACTTTTTGAATAATAATTTTTTTTTGAATAATATTTTTTTTTATTTATTTTTTGAACAATATGTTTTTTTTTTGCTTTTTTTTTTAACGATATTTTTTTTTTTTGTATTATATTTTTTTCTTTTGAATAATATTTTGGTTTTTTTTAAGTTGTTTTTTTTTTAATGTATCCTATCTGTCTGTCTGTGTGCGTGTGTGCGAGCGAATGGCCAAAGAAGTATAACTTCCACCGTCTGGTCCGACGCAGACCCTACTTTTTTTTCAATTCAAAGGTATGGTTTGAAGTTTCTCAGAAAAAAACCCCACTTCACATTTTTCGTGTTTCGGATGAATTCGAACCTTCCTCGTCAGTGCCTGGCTCGAATCCTTGGGCAGACACGCTATCGATTTCGAAATTGAAACTTCTTCATCACTTATTTATTTTAACTATGTTGAATTTTTCCACTGTCATTATACTCCATATTATGGGAATGTTTTTACATTATATGGGGCTTTTTGCATTAAATTTCTAGACAATACTTTGTGTGAATTCATATTTTCAACATGATGAATCGGTAATGTAGATAATTATTTGTTTGTATTTCTATATTTTAAAAGGATTAACCGGAAAAACTAAAACAAAATAGTTATTTACAAATCGAGGGCTGAAAGTAGAAGATTACGCCTGCGGTTCATATTGAACCAAGGGCGTAATCTTCCTTTCAGCCTGACTGTATGTACAAGGTTGAATGCACAAATGCAAAACTGAATGGTTACATAAATCAGTTTTTAAATTTTGTAAACTCGCTTAACATTTTGAAAATTTGTAAAAAAACTAAACATGCCATGATTTTCATTATAAACTTTATACAATAATTGATTTGTTTGTTCTAATTTTATGATAATTTTTATTATTTTACGGGCGGTAAAGTAGAAGAATATAAATCTAATCTATACAAAACCTCCCAAAAAGTATTTAGTTTTTTACAACGGCACCCCATTTTCTGTAGAAGTGTAAAAAAACCTTATTTCGATTTAGTTTGGTTTACTGAGCATAAATTCAACCATTGTACTAAAAAATTAACTTTTTGCTCTTAGCCCTCGAAAAACTATTAAAAACTTTGTTTTGAGTTCAACGACCACACATGTTATCATGAAATTTGTTGGTTTTTTCATCTGATTGACACAAAAAGTAAAATTATTTTCGTATTCAGCAAGCAAAAATACATCAGAAAATGGTTTCTGATAAATGGTCTGATGGCTTTTACAGATATGACATAGAAAAAACTATTCTTTCGAGTGAAAATAGTTGATTTGCAGTCGCCATGCTGGTCCGCCATTTTGAATTTTTCAAGAAGTCCACGGCTAAACTTAAACTAGAAGGTTATAGCTAAAAAACGAGACTAACTAAATGCAATTCCATAGGTTGCTTCATTTTTGGACAGACGGGAGTGGCCGAAATGACAGAGAATGCCCGATATATATATTTTTCTTTATTTCACAAGAAAGAGTTAACTTAACGAAAAAATATCTAAATACTTTTTTTAGGTGATGACCTAAATAATGTGTAAAATAATGATTCTATACTATATTTTCGTAAATTTAAAAATTGACCAAATATAAACCAAAAATGACAATTTTATCTTTTTTCATAGAACTTTGAGCTTAAATCGGCACCTGTTAAATATATTTAATCGAGCTCTAATTTTAGGAGACTTATTTTCAGGTGTAAAGAAACAAATTTCCGACCGGCACTCTTCAAAATTTGAATAAAATATTTTTCCCATATAAATAACTGGCACCCGAATATATATATATATATATATATATATATATATATATATATATATATATATATATATATATATATATATATATATATATATATATATACATATATATAAATATTTATATATATTATATTTTTATATATATATATATATATATATATATATATATATATATATATATATATATATATATATATATATATATATATATATATATATATATATATATATATATATATATATATATATATATATATATATATATATATATATATATATATATATATATATATATATATATATATATATATATATATATATATATATATATATATATATATATATTAGGGTGCTTTTTTTTTGGGCGACAATTCTTTTTTTCTGGTGCCCCACCAAAATTTTGTTGGAAATACCCAAGAAAACGTCCTCCTAAAATATGAGTCCTCAAAATTAATGTTTAGCACTCGGCATCGGCGTTTGAAGATTTTCCATACAAAATACATGTAAACTATAGTGTTTTTTAAAAAAAAATTGCAGCTCAGCGGCATTTTATATTATTTTAAAAAGGAAAAAAGCCACTAACTCAGGACTAAATTATCTACAAAAGTGCCTAAATAGATGTAATTGTAACTTACACCGGTGACACAGTACAGATCACTAAAGTCAGTTTTATATGAATTTCTTGTTCTTTTGTTTTTATTTCATAAATGGCTAAAGCTATAGGAAAAATGTCAATAACAAAGTTGTAGTTAGTTAAGTTTTCTACAAAAAACTCACAAGAACCGAATTTCTATGATTGATATTTCTCGAGATAATAAGCTTTTATTAAAATGGATGTTTTAAGAGGTTTTCATCATCAATTTATGAAAATCACAATTTCGAAAATAATAAAAGTTTATTATCTCGAGAAATATCAATCATAGAGATTCGGTTGCTATGAGTTTTTTGTAGGAAATTTAATTAACTACAACTTTGTTATTGACATTTTTCCTGTAGCCTTAGCCATTTATGAAATAAAAACAAAAGAACAAGAAAAACACATAAAACTGACTTTAGTGATCTGTACTGTGTCACCGGTGTAAGTAACAGTTACATCAATTTAGGCTTTTTTGTAGATAATTTAGTCCTGAGTTAGTGGCTTTTTTTCATTTTGAAATAGTATAAAATGCCGCTGAGCTGTAATTTTTTTTTTAAAAAACACTATAGTTTACATGTAGTTTGTATGGAAAATCTTCAAACGCCGATGCCGAGTGCTGAACATTAATTTTGAGGGCTCATATTTTTGGAGGACGTTTTCTTGGGTATTTCCAACAAAATTTTGGTGGGGCACCAGAAAAAACTAATTGTCGCCCAAAAAAAAAGCACCCTAATATATATATATATATTTTTGGGTCTAATTTTTCTAATATATCAAATGGATTGGATATTCCATTTCCAAGAATAATATCAGAGATTGAGAATATTTTATGCCATTTTAATTTAGAACATATTGAGAAATTATTAATAAAATTGTTGGATATGTTCATAGTCATCATGCTGATCCTATTTCGGATAAACTTTTAAAATTGAAAAATGCAACTATATCGTTTCTTAAAATGAATCCAAATCTTATTGTTTTAAATAGTGATAAAAGTAATAAAACTGTTATAATGGAAAAAGATTTATATAAACAAAAAATGTTTAACCTACTGAATGATGATGGTACGTATGATATTTTAAAATCGAATTCGATAAATCGTATAACGAAAATAGTCAATAATGATTTAGACTTGTTGCTTAGTAGCAATTTAATTAACATTTCTTTATATAATATGCTAAAAGTTAAACATCCAAACCTTCCAAGAATTTATGGTTTACCAAAATTACATAAGCTAGGAATTCCTTTAAGACCTATTGTTTCAACTATAAACTCACCTACATATAATATTTCTAAATATTTAAGTAATATTTTAAAAGAGATGAATACTTTTAGTCCCTTTACTGTTAGAAATTCATGGGAACTTAAAAATATTATTGAGGGTTTAATTCTTCAGGATAATGATGTCCTTTGTTCGTTTGATGTTACATCTTTATTCACCAATATTCCCAGAGATATAGCTATCCAAGAAGTTGAAGATAGATGGGATGAGATTAAAAATTTAACAATTAAATCAAGCAGCTTTTATTAAATTATTAAAACATTGCATTGAACTTGATAATGTATTACTTCGGTCTGAAAGACCTAAGTATTACATTCATGAGCTCAAAGTGAAATTCTTACCCCAATTCTAGGACCTTCTTATTCTAAAAAAGCAAAAAAAAAATGTATGTCTGTCTGCCGGCCGGCCGGCCGTCCGTCCGGCCGCCGTCATTACCTCCGCTGCAGGGAAAACCGCTGGAGGGATTTCAAAAATTTTTTTTTCTAAAAATAGGTATACTCAAGGGACAGGTCCGAAAGGACGCTGTGCTAGATAACTGTACCGAAAGTGTGTCAAAAAAATCATTATGTGTGTCAAAAATAGCAAATTTTCATATTTTTGGCTTAAAAAACTTTCATTTTAAGTGATTACGAGTAGGAAAATTAAATTTGGAGAGATCTTGATGGTAGGGATTGGTATGTGAGATCAAAAACTAGATTATTGCATTATAAGTTTGTCAAAAAAATGTTGTCAAGTGTGTCAAAAGAAAGATTTTTATTTATTTTTTTACCTAATTTTTTGGAAAAAAAATAAAGTTAATTGTTTGTTTGAAATGAGATTTTATTATTACTATTGAAAATTATTGCACTATAAGTTTGACAAAAAATGTTGTCAAGTGTGTCAAAAGAGAGATTTTTATTTTTTTTTACCTAATTTTTTGGGAAAAAAATTAAATTGATTGTTTGTTTGAAATGAGATTTTATTATTATTATTGAGAATTATGGCATTGTAAGTTTGTCAAAAAATGTTGTCAAGTGTGTCAAAAAATAATTTCATTTATTTTTTAGCCAATTTTTTGGAAAAAAATGTAGCTGTTTTTAGACGTAAATGTAATTGAAAATGAAATTGAACATGGAAATTTTTGAATTTGTTATAGTTATTGAAATATTTTTGGAATTTTGAAGAAGTTTTTATTTTTGATTTTGTAATAATTTTTGCATTATTTTTAGAATTTCGGAAAAAGTTTTAATTTTTGATTTCGTAAGAATTTTTAAAATATTTTTAGAATTTTGAAAATTTTTAATTTTTGATTTTATTATAATTTTTGGAGTTTTGAAAAAATTTTCAATTTTTGATTTTGTAATAATTTTTGCAATATTTTTAGAATTTTGGAAAAAGTTTGAATTTTTAAGAATTTTTGGATTATTATTGGAATTTAGAAAAAGTTTCAATATATGATTTCATTCTGATTTTTGGAATATTTTTGGAATTCTGAAAAAGGTTTCAATTTTTGATTTTGTTATAATTTTTGCAATATTTTTAGAATTTTGAAAAAAACAGAAATTTTTAATTATATATATATATATATATATATATATATATATATATATATATATATATATATATATATATATATATATATATATATATATATATATATATATATATATATATATATATATATATATATATATATATATATATATTTAGAATTTTGAAAAAAGTTTCATTTTTTGATTTTGTAAGAATTTTTGGAATAGTTTTAGAATTTTTAAAAATTTTTAATTTTTGTTTTTATTATAATTTTGAAAAAAGTTTTAATTTTTGATTTTGTAATAATTTTTGCAATATTTTTAGAATTTTGGAAAAATTTGAATTTTTAAGAATTT
Source organism: Diogma glabrata (assembly GCA_963693315.1). Lineage (NCBI taxonomy): Eukaryota > Metazoa > Arthropoda > Insecta > Diptera > Cylindrotomidae > Diogma > Diogma glabrata. The sequence continues at coordinate 215,561,695 of OY856187.1, forward strand.
TTGGAATATTATCGGAATTTAGAAAAAGTTTAAATATTTGATTTCATTCTAGTTTTTGGAATATTTTTGGAATTTTGAAAAAGTTTGATTTTATTTAATTTAACAATATTTTTGGAATTTTGATTATAATTTTCCGGCAACCTATTGATATTTCGTGTTAGTTTTGTAATAAATTTTTAAACAGATATAAAAAATACTTGTACTTTAACAAAGAGTTATGTTTGATATACATCGCTGCCCAAAACTAAAAACCATGTCCTCGTGAAAGTTTTTTGCCGAAAACTATATCAAAATCCTTTACCCAGACCGAAGTACTGATATCTCAGAGCTGTGAGATTTCAGCCCCTCCATATTTTTCTTTTGAAAATACATTCTATAAACAAAACTGTGGCGCCTTGCTATGGGTCGATCAATATCTCCTGTTCTGGCTGATATTGTTTTGGATAAACTTTTTAAAATATGTTTAGATAAACTGGAAAGAAAACCTACTTTTATTGTAAGATATGTTGATGACATTCTTATTGTCTTACCTGAAGATCTAATATTACGTACGTTAAACGTTTTTGAATCATTTGATTTTAATTTTAAATTCACATTTGAAAAAGAAGTTCAAGGAAAAATTAATCTTTTGGACATGACTGTACATCGTATTAACAACAAAATTATTACAAATTGGTATAAAAAGGATATGAGTTCGGCAGAATGTTAAATTGTCTTTCTTCACATCCACAACAAATGAAAATTAATGTTGCTAGATCGTTTATAAATAGAGTTTTTTCTCTTAGCCATCCTATGTTCATTGATGATAATATCATTAAAATTACAAAAATTCTTCAAAATAATAACTATCCTTTGATGTTAATTAAAAAGTTGATAAATCAATATAAACAAAAAAATCTTGTTGGCTCTAAAATTGTACCACCTAAATCATGCAACTTAATACCTGATGAAAATGTTTATTGTTCGCTTTCATATGTTCCTAAATTACAGAACAAATTAAAAAAATTTTATTTGAAGAAAAAAATACATCTATTAAATTATCTAACAAAATATTGAACAAGTCTCAACATTTATTGTTCAGTAATATTAAAGATAAAATTCATTCTTTTAAGAAATCAAATCTTATTTATAAAATTCCTTGTTCTTGTGGTAAAATTTATATTGGACAAACTAGTCAAAGACTTCAAGATAGAATTTCACAACATAAAAGCACTGTGAAATTAAAACATGGTACCACTGAACTTGCACAACATTCTATTGAACATGGTCACACTTGGTATTTAGATAAAACAACAATTTAAATGAGGAAAATGATGTTAAAATAAGGGAGCTTATGGAGTCTGTTCATATTCATTTAAACAGAAAAAATTCTGTTAATTTCAAAAAAGATACCGACAAAATCAAAAAAACCATATTTACATTTACTTAATACTATAAATTTTAAAAGAGGCTTTTTTTGATTTTATTACTTTTTCATTATATTAATATTTTCATCTAGATTGCTAAAATTTATGTATATAATTTTTTCAATCAACTTTTCTTTAATTTTTTGACTTGACATTTTTAACTTTGTTTTCCAAAAATTCTTTCTTTTTTCAATGTAAGTTTATTAAATTAATTTGTTATTTTTTGAATACTTTATATCTGTTTAATGGTTATATTATTACTTCATTATAGATTAACTTGAAAATGCCTTTGTGGCGAAATATTGTTAGTTGAAATAAAGAATTTAAAACAACTTTTTAATTTAATATTATTTCAATATTTATTATTCCAAAAGTGGCTGAAAAAAGGTGCAAGTGATACACTTAAAATTTATATATATATATATATATATATATATATATATATATATATATATATATATATATATATATATATATAATATATATATATATATATATATATATATATATATATATATTTATATATATATATATATATATATATATATATATATATATATATATATATATATATATATATATATATATATATATATATATATATATATATATACATATATATATATATATATATATATATATATATATATATATATATATATATATATATATAAATATATATAAAATATATATAAATATATATACAGCTAAAACCGCAAAACACAAAAATACGACTTTTCAAGTGCTTTATTTTGTGTCGACCGGAAGTGGCGCGTGCGAAAATTAAACCCCTGTGGATTTTGATTTTTTGAACCCTTAAGAACATTTCCACAAAGTTTGAGTAAAATCTAAAACAGTGCAGCAACAATTTTTCTTTTTTTTCGATGATTTCATATAGAGTGACTCTTAAGCCAAAGTTCAACTTCAAGTCGGCACGGGTTAACTTTATTTGATTGACCTAAAATTTCTTGCAGCTCATTTTTAGATGTATACACACCGGTTTTGGGGGTGAGACAAAAAATATTTTGAAAAAAAATAAAAAATGTTGCAAAAATTATTACAAAATCAAAAATACAAACTTC
>OY856187.1:215564382-215636618 GCA_963693315.1 Diogma glabrata
AAAATCAACTTCAACGATTTTGCGGCACGTGTTCTTTTGATTTAAAAAAAAAAAAAATAATGCCGTTGTGGTTTTTTGACCACAAAGAATTTTTCTAGGGGGCGTCTCGGAAAATTTAGTTTTTAACGACCAGTCTAATATATATATATATATATATATATCTATATATATATATATATATATATATATATATATATATATATATATATATATATATATATATATATATATATATATATATATATATATATATATTTATATATATATATATATATATATATATATATATATATATATATATATATATATATATATATATATATATATATATATATATATATATATATATATATCTATATATATATATATATATATGTAAATAAATATAAATTTTTTTTTTCATTTTGATTTTCCGTCTCCGCTTATCATATATAGTCGTTTGGCACCAAAATTTTTCCGAAATTCCGAGATGAAGCATGTTGCAATAGGTAGATTTTTATATGAAATCTACCTAAAATTATTACAAAATCAAAGATTGGAACTTTTTTCAAAATTCTAAATATATTGCAAAAATTATAACAAAATCAAATATTAAAACTTTTTTCAATATTCTAAAAATATTCCAAAAATTATAAAAAAATCAAAAATTGAAGCTTCTTCAAAAATTCCTAAAATATTGCAAAAATTATAAAAAATAAAAAAAAAACTTTTTTCAAAATTCTAAAAATGTTCCAAAAATTATTACAAAATCAAAAATTGAAACTTTTTTCCAAAATTCTGATAATATTCCAAAAATTCATACTTTTTCCAAAATTCTAAAAATATAGCAAAAATTATAACAAAATCAAAAACACAAACTTTTTCAAAATTCTAAAAATATTCCAAAAATTAAAACTTTTTTCAAAATTCTAAATATATTCCAAAAATTCAAACTTGTTCCAGAATGCCAAAAATATCGCAAAAATTATAACAAAATCAAAAATACAACCTCTTTTTAAAATTTGAAAGTTAAAAATAAGCTGAATATGTAATGCAAATTGCTAAACATATAGGTCCTACGGAAGAATGCTTGCTTTAAAGCAATTTGTTTTCAAACTTCTATCGTAGCAAGTTATTTTCAAACTTCTACCATATCTTTAAAAAATAAATTATGATGTTAGAGTTGTACTAAAATTTTTAGTTTTACATTAGAATTACATAGTTTTACTGCAACATTTCCTTTGCAATTACATAACCCATATAGCAAAGCTTGTATTAAAAATTGCAGTAACTTTTTCAACTATTTGGTAAAAAATTAAATGAAAATCATTCTTTTGACACATTCTTTTGAGCTAAGTCCCACCATTTTTAATTAGTTTGTTCATCATGATTGCCATCCGTGTTTGATCAACTATGCTTCTCTGTATAGTATTTGTGCAGCTCCCATTTCGTAATTTTGAGCTTTAAATCGATTTAATCGATTGTAAAGTCGGTGTTTATGAACTATCTTGTGGTAATTACTATAAAAATATTATACGGGCAGACGCGTAGGGTTTTGAAGAAACGCTTTAAGGCAAATTCTGTATACATTAAAACAGACCAACCAAATAAAACCCCTAAAGCAAAACATGTTTTGGAAAATAAAATGATTATTTAAATTTCTCAATAGATAATATGAGGTTAAAGAAAGAGGTGCACGACAGCAATAAATGGGATACTTTTGAATCCCTTTACATTCATAAGAACATAAACGCAATTAATATCGACAAAGGCAACATAAATTCAAATTTATTTAATTTATTTACTAACCACACACGACAATTGGACAAAGCAAGCGTAGTGAATTTTCAAAACTTTGACATTAAAAACATTGTTTTACTTTTGAATACAAATACGGCACCATCTATTGGCTAGCCCAAATTTATGAGGCGTATATCACACTATCAAATATATTGGTGAATAAAAAAAAATTTGACATGAAATTGTAGAGTTTAGAGCATTGAATAAATATATAAGGAAGAATAATTACGTGTGGCTACACGAATATTTTTTGAAGTTTGTAATTTGTATATCTGTGCGTTCTTCATCCATGACATTTGACATATTTCGTTTTGTATTTTAAAATAAAATGGTAGCTTTTATCCGAAATTCTACTTTAAAATATTCAAATTAAACAAAATTTATAAAAATTAAAGTTTAAATTAATGTTTTACAAAACAATTATTAGTATTTGTGGAGTAGTTTGTTCATAAAATTGAAATTGCATTAAAATACAAATAATCTTAAAAACACTGAAATTTGATCATCGAATTTCATATCCATAATTAGAATATTTTTATTAATACTACGCATAAAAAGGGCTTAGAATGATGTTTTAACAAAATCATAAAGTATTTGCTTACAAAAGCTGTTGTTTTCTAGTTTAATTTTATATTTTATTACCCCACATAAATGTAATTTTTCTTAATCCATCGTTGTCAAACCAAATTTCAAACGCTATCACAGCTGAATATAAGCTGTTCTTAAAGTAATTCAATGTGATTAAAATTTGTGTTGTATGGACAATTAAAAATATTTATATATGGAAATATAAGGAAATATTTTATTCAAACATATTAGGCTTTTAAATTCATATGTAATATTTATTATTTCTTTTATTTGTTTTGAAAATATGAATATGCAAATTGTAAACAGTACCACCCAGCTAGAATGCAAACACTATCAAGCTTCACCAATACTAAAAATTAGAAGCTTCACTCAAAATGTCTAGTTACTCTTCCTTAGATTTATTCAATGGTGTAAAGGTTGTAATATAAACTTCGCTAGTTTTTCATCCAGTTTTGATGACAATTTTTTTTACCTCTAATCGTTCTATTTTAATAAGCAATACAGTTAAGAGTATTTTTCAATTTGATATTGTTTTTTGTAAACTAATATTGAAGACCAATGAAAAATTTAAAAAAATAAATTTAAATTATTGTTTTCTTTAATTTTTACTCTTATTTTTATTCAAACTTTATAAAAACCAATACAATAATTTTTTACAGGATTCGATATTTTCTAACACTTCTATGATTAATATATAACCTCCACAAAATTATCAATAATCTTTGGTAACGTATTTGACTTAGCATAATATGCTTTTCGTTTATTATCAAATAAAATTATAAATAATAAAATAATATAATAAAATAAAATTATAAAAAATCAAAAAAAAAATTTTTTCAAAATTCTAAAAATGTTCCAAAAATTATTACAAAATCAAAAATTGAAACTTTTTTCCAAAATTCTGATAATATTCCAAAAATTCATACTTTTTCCAAAATTCTAAAAATATAGCAAAAATTATAACAAAATCAAAAACACAAACTTTTTCAAAATTCTAAAAATATTCCAAAAATTAAAACTTTTTTCAAAATTCTAAAAATATTCCAAAAATTCAAACTTGTTCCAGAATGCCAAAAATATCGCAAAAATTATAACAAAATCAAAATACAAACTCTTTTTTTAAATTTGAAAAACTTTGCACAGTTAAAAATAAGCTGAATATGTAATGCAAATTGCTAAGCATATAGGTCCTACGGAAGAAAGCTTGCTTTAAAAAAAGTTGTTTTCAAACTTCTATCGTAGCAAGTTGTATTCAAACTTCTACTATATCTTTAAAAAATAAATTATGATGTTAGAGTTGTACTAAAATTTTTAGTTTTACATTAGAATTAGTTTTAATGCAACATTTCCTTTGCAATTACATAACCCATATAGCAAAGCTTGTATTAAAAATTGCAGTAACTTTTTCAACTATGTGGTAAAAAATTAAATGAAAATCATTCTTTTGACACACTTGACAATAATTAGTTGATAAACTTATAATGCAATATTCTAGTTTTTAGTCTCACATACCAATCTCAAGCTATCAAGATTTCTTTAAATTCAAGGTTACAAACTCATTATCACTTAAAATTACCGTTTTTTAAGCGAAAAATATGCAAATTTCCTTGTTTTGACACATTTGAAGTTTTTTTACATACTTCCGGTACAGTTATCAATTACATAGTCCTTTCGGCTCTTCCTATTGAGTATCCCATTTTTAAAAACAAAAATTTTTGAAATCCTTACAGCGGTTTTCATAGATTTTGTAGGTTGTGACTTACGGCCGGCTCTTTCAGATCGAAGTAATTTACATTTAATAATGTTTTTGTAGACAAATCTTCATTGGCAGTATCAGAATCTGCCTATAAATGTCCAAAAATGCATCAAAACTCATATTTGTATTCGTTTGTCATACGCAGTAAAAGATCAAATTATAATAATGTTTTTATATGAACCTTTTAACAAACCAAACATATTCCTTTTTAAAAAATGTGTCTTTGCTAAAGCTTTTTTTACGCAAAATCAGAGTTATTAAATTTACATTTTAAATTTACAATAGATGGCATCAAGACTTCTTTCACTTAACAGACAAATTAAATTATCAGTTGTAATTTCCCAAGGGCGGTGATAATTCGAAAGATTTTGTTGCCAAAAATTTCGCTAGCAAGTATATTGATAAAAGCACGAGACCGTAGGCCGAGGACTTTTATCAATACCATTTGCTTGAGGAATTTTCCAAAAAATTATGATAATTTATCAACGAACTAGGGGATTTCGTTTAGAAAATTTATGCCATTTTTCATTTCTTTATATATTTTTTATAAATTATACGTTGGCATACTGTGATATCAGTTAATTATTTCAAAATTAGATTGAAAATGTTTTGCCTTAGTTTTATTTTAATTTAAACCAATGAAATTCTCTAAAATGTAATGGCATCATTCAATTTCACCAATAACATATGAATTATACTAATAACAAATATTTATACGTCTGACCTACTGGGATATTAAAAATTATCAGTCTAATTTTGAAATAATTAACTGATATCACAGTAGGCCAACGTATAATTCATAAAAAATGCGGTTATGTCTACTAGGTTCAGAGTAAATAAGGAAGTGGTAATCGCTATTTTTTTCACGAATAGCGATCTACCAACCAACTGGAAAACTACATTCCAGATAGTGTAGTGTTAATGCCGAATTTTGTAAATCATTGCCTGGCAAGAATTCTACAGCTGTGTAAACGAATACATGAGCAACTGAACTTTTATTTGGTTTATCTAATAATATTTGATATATTGAAAATCAGCTATAAATTTTTATATGAAGAAACCTTCGCAGCTTCGTGGGCAGCCGTTTGTGAACATTGGCGTAAAACTTCAAAACTAAGAGTGCCACAATTTCAAAATATTGGCAGTTTGAGTTTGACCATTTTGACCATTAACAATCTATTTATTAAACTTATTAGTAATTATTATAATAACAAGTTTTCACGTACGATGTTGAAAAATGTCGGGATTAACCCTTTATTTTGAAGGTGCCATTTTGAAAAATTCTAAAACGCCACGTGTCATTAGATAGAGGACATCAATACAAACATTTAGAGCCATTTACAGTTTTTTAAACCTCTCCAAATTTTGATCAAGTTTGATAAATAAATAGTATATTTTCCTACAAGAGATGAAAACATTGTTTTTTTCGTGAGTAAACATTTGTTCACGAGACGCGCTAGCGTCGAGTGCGAGATGTTTATGAACGAAAAACGATTTTTATCTCGCGTAGGAAATGCAATTTTTTTCTATGATATTATATATATAATCGATATTTACTATAAATTATAATAATTTATAATATACTATAAATTATAATAATAATAATTTATAATTTATAAAAGCTGAAAGTTTCTCTGCGCATACCCCTACTCAGATAGGAACGATTAGCGACATATGAAGTTTGGATCATGGTGGCTTTGGCAGGGAGCAGGCAACAGAGGGGCTTCTAAAGTTGCGTGCAAGTATAAAAGTTAATTTTTTATATATTCTTCGAGATAGTATTAGAAGTCACGTCATCCATTGCCAGACACTTACTATCGTGGCAACCCCCTGCCAGACACCCTTAAACTTTATCAATTTGTTAAAATTTAAGGGTGTCTGGCAGGGGATTACCACGATAGTAAGTGTCTGGCAATGAGTGACGTGACTTCTAATACTATCCCGAAGAATATATAAAAAAATTACCTTTTATACTTTCACGAAACTTTTGAGGCCCCTTTGTTACCTGCTCCCTGCCAAAGCCACCATGATCCAAACTTCATATGTCGCTAATCGTTCCTACCTGAGTAGGGGGTATGCGCAGAAAAACTTTCAGCTTTTATAAAATAACGAAGGTCTGGCCGTCACGGGCTCCTGCTCTATAAAATTAGATATCGACAACATAACATTAAAAATTCATATTCTATTTTTCATGGTAACGTTGTTTAGAAAACTTTGTAAAATTATATGGAAAACCATAGCAACTACAATTTGTTATTCTTTTTACACTAGTGGAAAAAGAACCCATTTTCACAGAACATTAAGCGTGATGAAAATAGACTTTTCATATGCTATCATAGAAAAAATAATTTTTGCATTAAATAAAAATAAAAACGAAAATACGGTTTTTAGCGCTTTTTCGATAATTTTGAGGTTATGTTAAAAATGAAAGTTTAAGGTTTTTAAATTTTCTACAACTTTCACATTAGTGTTTTTGCGATAGGATATTACAGTTACAAATCGTATACAACCAACCTCAAACCCTCAAAACGTATATTTAGCTATCCACACCCCCTTTTCAGAACATATACCGAGTTGAGTTGATTTTTCTTAATTTACTTATAATTAACCCAAAATTTTCTGAGAATCCAAATAAGAATTTTTAATGAATTCGAGTTTTTAATATCGGAATTAGAAAAACAGTTGTTTAAACCAGGGTTGTGCCGTAGACAAAATAGATTACTTTACATGTATAGATTACGTGTAAATTACGCGAGATATTTTCGTGTAATCTATAATGTAAACTATAATGTAATCTATTTAATTGATATGTGAATTCTAAAATTTTTTAGCAATAAATTAAATTTTTTCAAGATCGCAAGATCTTGTTTTTGACAATATTATTGATCATGTCTTTTAAGAAAAAAATTTTCATAGGGATAATACAATATTTCCACATATTTCTTCTTAAATCAAAATTAATAGATTACGCCAAATTTACATAGATGACATAGATTACATTACATAGATTACATGTAATGTAATCTATTTTAGATTACGCGTAAAGGAACAACCCTGGTTTAAACTTAGGCCAAGAGTAATAAAATATATCTTAATGTGTAAATTCGGACAGTTAACATGTAAATTGGCTAAAGCAGAAAGGTATTATCAAGAAGTAAAAAAGGAATCTTATATTTTATTATCACTTTAAAATATCACAACCAATAAAGAAAAAAATATTTTTGTTAGACTGCTTACCTATATTGATGTGAACCTAAATACAAACGTTTACGTTGCAAATTTTGATTATAAAGATATAATCAATTTAATATCTATTCGACTTTTAATAATATTATTCAATGTTTTAGGAAACTGAAGTATTTATAGTCAAAAATGGTGGTATTCTCAAATTATTTAAAACAAATTTTATTTGTTAAATAAATGCTATATTTCGACTGCTAATAACAGTCATCCTCAGGGATTCTAAAACAAACAACAACATTTAAAAACATATTACAAAATTTAAACAAATCTTTGAAAGAATCTTACAAAAAACAAATAAAAGTTATATAAATAACTTCAAAAAACTCTTCAAAAATTAATACAAAAATGAACTCAAGGAAAAAATTTAAAATTAATATTAAAATTTATAGTTATATAAATTAAATGGTTTTTCTTCTACTTTCTCAAAAAATTGTGGATGTCAATAAAATTTTTTGAAAAGAAAGATTTCTATAAACTACAAATGCATTTAGCTACTTTTGTAGCTAAATACATTACAAAAATACTAAATAATTTGACCAAATTTAGTAAGTTTAATATCAAAAATTCATTTGATTTTAAACAGAAAATTGATAATATAATTTTACCAAGTTATAGACAATTAATATCTTTCGATGTAAAATCACTTTTTACCAATATTCCTGTTGTTTTGGTTTGTGATTTTATTAAAAAGAAATGGTATTTGATTGAAGAACATACTCAAATCTTGATGATGGATTTCATAAATATAATTAAATTTGGTGTTGTAATGGTGTAACTATTGGTGGTGTAACTATTTCCAGTATGATGATAAATTTTATAAACAAACATTTGGTTTGGCCATGGGTAATCCTTTGCCTCCAATACTTTCTGATATTGTTCTAGAAGAATTATTTGAAACTACAAATTTTATGTATACTCCAACTTTTATTTATAAATATGTAGATGACATAATAACAGATATTCCGATAGAATTGATTGAACACACTTTATTTCAAATGAATAATTTTCATCCAAAATTACAACTTACAACAGAGCTTGAAGATAATAATACGTTACCATTCTTAGACATGCTTTTAACTAGAGTTAATCAAAAAATTATTACTGATTGGTATTGTAAACCATCATCAACTGAAAGGATTTTAAATTTCAAATCTACTCATCCGTTTTCAATGAAGAAAAATGTTGCTGTAAATTTTTTCAGAAGAGTGCTTAAACTTAGTGATAAACAACATCATCCTAAAAATATAAGAACTGTTGCAAATATATTGAAAAATAACAATTATCCTTATGGTGTAATTAATAATGCAATTATGTTTGCCTTAAATGAAAAAGAAACGTTAACAAACCAAACTTGTTCGGAAAATTTACTTATTACAACAACAAAACTTTTTAATGGATCAAAATATATTCCCCAATTGTCTGAAAAAATTAAATCAATTGCTAAAAATTATAATATCAACATTGCTTTGGAACCAATAAATAAGATAAAGAAAGTTTTCACACAAACTAAAGATTTATTGAATATATGGGATAAATCATGTGTTGTTTATAAAATTAATTGCAATCCTCCTTGCAATAAATGTTATATTGGTCAAACCAGCAAGAAATTATTATTTAGAACAAAACAGCATATTAATGACTGCCACAACATAATTATTGATAATTCCCAAAATCCAAATATTAAAAAGCAAATCAAAAACAAATCATTTAACCTTGAACAGTTAAAATTTATTGAAAGAAATGGGCAAACTTCCGTAGTTTCACATGGTTTGGAAAAATTTAAGGAAGGTGATGTTGATCATTTTAATTTTGAATCTGTAGAAGTTTTACTAACGGAACAAAATAAATTTAAAAGAGAATTCTTGGAGTCAACCGAAATCTTAAAGTACGATAGTAGTATAAATATCAAAACGGATTTGAGGAAGATTAGTGATATAAATTTTCCTATTTTAAAAAAACATTTTAGTAAAAATTAATATCAACTTTGTTAAAATTGTATTGCATTATCAACTCTTCTTTTTATTTTTGTAAACAAAACAATTTTTTCTGTCATTTGTAGTTTATAGAAATCTTTCTTTTCAAAAAATTTTATTGACATCCACAATTTTTTGAGAAAGTAGAAGAAAAACCATTTAATTTATATAATTTTTTAATATTTTAAATTTTTTCCTTGAGTTCATTTTTGTATTAATTTTTGAAGAGTTTTTTGAAGTTATTTATATAACTTTTATTTGTGTTTTGTAAGATTCTTTCAAAGATTTGTTTAAATGTTGTAATATGTTTTTAAATGTTGTTGTTTGTTTTAGAATCCCTGAGGATGACTGTTATTAGCAGTCGAAATATAGGATTTATTTAACAAATAAAATTTGTTTTAAATAATTTGAGAATACCATCATTTTTGACTATAAATACTTCAGTTTCCTAAAAAATTGAATAATATATACAGTGTAATTCGCTTATAACGACATTGAAAATGACATCAAAATCCGTCGTTACATCCGAATGTCGTAATATGTGAAGTGTTCAATTTTTTTTATCAGAAACAATTTAATGACAGTAGATAAGGTAGTAGATGTATCTGTAATTGTTGGAGACGAAAAATTTATGGTGTCTTCAGGTTCATTTTGAATATCTTCTATACGTTAACGTATACGTTAATATTAGCTAAATTTATAATATCGTCGACAGTATCTTTTAATGTGGGCTCTTCATCTGCGAATAAAAATTTATAGCCATGATAAAACCATCCCAATTTTCATCACTCCTGACAGAAGTTATTACTTGGCCTATCCGATTAGTGGAATATCATCATCAGCATCGTAGCTCACAGTATCTGTATCATCATCATCATCAATTTGCAAGAATTCGGTATCAAATCAAATTGAAATACGACGTGTACTTACTAACACGATTTCTTGTTGTATAGCATCTACCAATTATATTGAGTTGTGCTTTGGTCATTTGCCATTTCTAACAATTTTTATTAAAAAATTCTGTCGATAGTGATTTTAAAATATTTTATTACATCCTTATCCTTCGACTGAAGAGCAGAAGACGCGTTGAGCAGCATAAGCACTAACTTAATAAATTTTAGATTTTTCAAGTAAATATGTGAAGGGCAATTATCCAACAGTTAATGTTTTTTTAGCTCGGTGTCCCATTTTCTTAAAAATATTCAATAATATTAGAAGTCATCTAGGCCTTTGTATTTCCTGTATTGTCCAAAGGTAGAGCCTTAATGTTTCTAAAAAACCTGGGTGATCTACTTTTTCCTATCACAAGCCATTCATATTCGCTCTCAACTTACGCATTTTTATTATTTAAATTTTTTTCTGGAGTCATTTTATAAAACACCCGATTTTGCGACGTTGTAAATTTCATTTGCTTTGTAGGCATCGAGTATTTTTTCGACTACGCTGATTGTTAGCTATTAGTCACATGCACTTCCATCAACACTTGCTGACTCATCAAAAATCCCACTCTATGCTCCAAAGCACAATATATGTCTCTCACGGAAGCGAAAATTTCAGCTTGCCGTACATTTGAATTCAGAATTTAACAGCGATCCAATTTCTTCTGTTTTCTTTTGCAATATTGAACAGATGTTGCTACAGTTTTTGGATTGCTGTTGCTTAAGCCCGATATATTCACGATTAACTTTTACTATACATTAACGATCAGGCCTGAAAACACACGTTCTGAATAATGTAAAGGAAAAGTGATCTCCGTCGGGAATCGAACCCGGCATCCTTGAGTTACCTTATCAACTGAGCTTAAACTGCGACAATGTAAACCAAATCACCAAAATAAAAAAATGTCTAAAATGGAAAGACATAGAGAATACAGACCACCAATTGATATTTAAATAAATCACAATTATTTTTCTCATATCTAAAAAACGTTTTTTATTTTTTAAATTATCGGTCGCAATTAGCGAACAATCTGTACATCCATCTGTACAAATTTTACTGCAAAATTGGTCGCTATATCAGAAATGTCGTAATAACCGAAGTCGTTTTAAGCGAATATTTTTAAGTAGGAACAAAGGCAAGACCAACCATTACTTTGATTTTATGACGCTATAGGCGAAATGTCGTTATAAACGAGGCCGTTATAAGTGAATTTCACTATATATATATATATATATATATATATATATATATATATATATATATATATATATATATAAATATAATATATATATATATATATATATATATATATATATATATATGTATATATATATATATATATATATATATATATATATATATATATATATATATAAATATATATATATATATATATATATATATATATATATATATATATATATATATATATATATATATATATATATAAATATATATATATATATATATATATATATATATATATATATATATATATATATATATATATATATATATATATATATATATATATATATATATATATATATATATATATATAAATATTAGAGTGGGGCGATTTAAAAATCTTCATGGGCCCCTCGCGATTCTGATTCCTGGAGTTGTGCTGAGCAAAAAAGTCCACTAGACCATATGTCTATGGTGAAAATCGAGCTTGCGAATTTTTGTTTGAAGTTTTTTTGTCGCAATTTATGCTTTGTGAAAACTTGCAAATTTTTTTAGGCTCATATCTCGTAAACCATTTGGAATTTTAGTATGAGTGATATAAGTAAATTGTAGTTTTTGACTCAGCTACAAATTTGCTGTATAAATAAACCGAAAAAAATCACATCTTCATGACCAAAAACACGAAAATGTCAAAAAATCTAGATTCTGAATAAATCCTTAAACAGACATTTGTTAAATTTTTTGACACCATTTCTGGGTAAAAACTGTATTTAAGGTTAGGTTTTCAGACTCTCATATCAGGGGCCCTGAAGCGAACATCATAGCCGTCAACTTCAATGGAAGTCCCTGAAGCGAACATCAACTGCATAACCACCAACTTCAATAGAATTTGATTAAAATATATTGTTTTTGCACTTTTTTTACTTTTATAATAAATATTATAAATTATAATTATCATAATTATAATAAATATTATAAATTTTATAATAAATATAATAAATTTTATAATTAGTGTTTCGAGAAAATATTACAAAATCACAAATCTAATATTACAAAATTACAAAATCACAAATATTACAAAATTCCAAAAATATTGTAAAAATTAAATAAAATCAAACTTTTTTCAAAATTCTAAAAATATTCCAAAAATTATTACAAAATCAAAGATTAAAACTTTTTTCAAAAATCTAAAAATATTGCAAAAATTATAACAAAATCAAAAACACAAACTTTTTTCAAAATCCCAAAATTATTTCAAAAATTGTAATAAAATCAAATATTTAAACTTTTTCTAAATTCTAATATATCTTCTTGCAAATTCAGAAATTCAAACTTTTTCCAAAATTCTAAAAATATTGCAAAAATTAAAACAATATCAAAAAACTTGTAACTTTTTTCCGAATCCCAAAAATTATAATAATCTCAAAAATTTAAAATTCTAAAAAGATTCCAAAAATTCTTACAAAATCAAAAATTGAAACTTTTTTCAAAATTCTGAAAGTATATATATAAAATTCACAAATTCTAAAATTCCATTTTTTTCAAAATTCAAAAAATATTCCAAAAATTCTTACAAAATCAAAACTTGAAACTTTTATCAAAATTCTAAAAATATATATATATATAAATTCACAAATTCAAAATTCTATTTTTTTTTTCAAAATTCACAAAATATTGCAAAAATTATAACAAAATCAAAAATTAAAACTTTTTCCACATTCTAAAAAATTTTGCAAAAATTATTACAAAATCAAAAATACAAACTTTTTTCAAACTTCCAAAAATATTTCAAAAACTATAACAAATTCAAAAATTTCCATGTCCAATTTCATTTTCAATTACATTTACGTCATAAAAACAGCAACATTTTTTTCCAAAAAATTGGCTAAAAAAATAAATGAAAATATTTCTTTTGACACACTTGACAGCATTTTTTTGACAAACTTATAATGCCATAATTCTCTATAATAATAATAAATTTTTATGTCATACAAATTATTAATTTTATTTTTTTCCAAAAAATTGGGTACAAAAATAAATAAAAATATTTCTTTTGACACACTTGACAACATTTTTTTGACAAACTTATAATGCCATAATTCTCAATAATAATAATAAAATTTCATTTCAAACAAATAATTAATTTTATTTTTTTCCAAACAATTGAGTAAAAAAATAAATAAAAATCTTTCTTTTGACACACTTGACAACATTTTTTTGTCCAACTTATAATGCAAAAATCTAGATTTTGGTCTCACATACCAATCCAATCACTTAAAATGAACGTTTTTTAAGCAAAAAATATGCAAATTTCCTCGTTTTGACACACTTGACGATTTTTTTGACACACTTCCGGTACAGTTATCGAACACATCGTCCTTTCGGCCCTTTTCATTGAGTGAACCTATTTTTAGAAAAAAAAATTTTTGAAACCTGTGTAGCTTTTTCTAGATTTCGTAGGTTGTCACGGCCGGCCGTCAGACAGACATTCATTTTTTTTTGCTTTTTTAGAATCAGTAGTTCCTAAAACGTCGAGAAACGCCAAAAATTTCACTTTAAGCTAATGAATGTAATACTTAGGTCTTTCAGACCGAAGTAAAATAACAAATAGAACGTTTTTGAAGAGTTTAAATTATAAACAACTAAAAATGGTAATTTTTCAGTATTTTTGCGATAAATTTTCACTTTTGCAGGGCAAAAACTGCATGAAGAAATGTTCAGATATGGTTAATATATCAAAAACAATTGTTAAATATTTAATTGGCTACAATTTTCTAGTAGACTATTAGTTTTAATTTTCTGCGGTTTGGCTGCTATGAGCTCGAAACGGTAAAAAACGGTGTATAGAAATGATAAATTTTTGGCATTTTCGTGTTTTTGGTCATAAAGATGTCATTTTTTTCGGTGTGTTTATTCAGCAATTTGTAGCTGAGGTCAAGAGCTACAATTTGCTTATTTTATTCATACTAAAATTCTAAATGATTTACGAGATATGAGCCTAAGAAAATTTGCAAGTTTTCACAAAACATAAATTGCGACAAAAAAACTTCAAACAAAAATTCGCAAGCTCGATTTTCACCGCAGACATATGGTCTAGTGGACTTTTTTGCTCAGTACAACTCCAGGAATCAGAATCGCGAGGGGCCCATGAAGATTTTTTCCCTTCCATACAAATCGCCCCGCCCTAATATATATATATATATATATATATATATATATATATATATATATATATATATATATATATATATATATATATATATATATATATATATATATATATATATATATATATATATATATATATATATATATATATATATATATATATATATATATATATACTAGCAGGACCCGGCGTGCTTTGCTACGCTTATAAATAAAGCTTGTGCACAGACTTTTTGTTGACGTAGTAGCAATGATTTCAAAAAGTGGTAATGAGAATAATCGCATAATTTTTAATTTATCTTTTTAAAAATATGGATGAAAAATAATCAGCACTCTTACTGATCAGTTCGGATATATGAAAAATTAGCGATCAAATAAGTTTTCAAGTAAGCAAAAAAAAATTTAAGCAACTTGATGAATTAGTAGAGGTGTGTCATCTCTATATATAACATAATACAGAACATAAATAGATTTACAAATGTTCGCAGTACCCATATGTTCAATGTGCTGAGTGCTCACTAAGAAAAGAGAACCTACAGGTTTCTAATGTTCAATTTCTCGATGCTTCTGCGGGTTATACATTATTTGTTGTGGCTCCATTGTTGGTTCAGATATAGAGGTTATCTAGTTTTATGCCTCTATTCTATCTACGCAACATAATTGTCCATACGAAAATCAATCCGTTCTACATCTAAAGCGCGCACTTTTAATGATTGAGCGTGATCTTTTTTTATGGTGATTGCAAACATCAATTTAATTGACAATTGTGATCTTTTGAATTGAAATGCTAATCACCCGTATTGTACTTATATTAAACCTAATCATCAGTATTGTATTTATATTAACGACGTAATTTCACATTGACCGACGGAGCAGATCGATTCGACGGTAGCATTAATAATTGATTGAGAACTCAGTTCGCTAATACTACGCACAGATCTTCAATCATTTTGCTATATAGGACAGGAAATATCATCAACCATGTGCGATTTATATTTTTTCCCATAACGTTCTTGTAGATGAAGAACAGTAAGCGGTCAGCATGATTTTAAACATAGCTCGAACTTAGTTTGGAGGTGAAGTGCTGCACGTGTCATTGATGAATGATACATACATCCCAGTGCTGCTTCATTGTAGCACGCTAAAACTGAAATGTTGCTTTTATTAAAGTACTTTCTAACTTACGTATTTGACTGATTTGACGTATATACCGTATTCCAAGTTTATGTGCATATCTACCATGTATTGCTGAAACAATTGACGGCATTTCCAAATGTGGAAATCTTCCCCTCGAATCATTAATCCCTCTTTTATTGACAAAAATTATATCCCGGTTGAAATTCATTGCCGACTTTATTAATTGTCACTTCGTTTATTGTCCGAGCATTGAATCTTCTCATATGTTCTCAAGCAGGCGTTTTGTCAACCTGACCTATTGAAACTTATATATGTATCACATACATCATGTCAACTGCTGTTTTGAACAAATGCACAAAATCGTTTTTTGAAATCTGGTTTTCAAAAAAATTATCAAAATGCCATTCCGTGTAGAAGTATTTGGTAAAATATACAATAGAGCCAATTTCCATGCAATGAGCAAAAATGAAATAGAACATTTTTATGACCGTATGTTTATAAATGTATGTACAAATGTGTTGAATGGTCTAGTGGTTAGCACTACTTCCATTTAGGTCAAAGTGTTGTTATACAAAGTTATTAACAAACATAAACACACTGGTTACACAATAACACTGGACACTGGAGTGGTTATACAATTAACCGGTAATCAGCAAATATGGTTGATAAATTGGACAAAACTATATATGGGTGATCAGATCACCCATACATAACTAATCGATTAAATTAAGTCTTTAAGTGAAACTCGACCATAAAAAGATTGAATTGAGATTAATGCAGGTGAGGGGCGCTTGTCGACAGCTTACATTCCTATATGAAACGCATATCGCTAAAAAAAAATATATAATAACCTTTCTGAATGCAACATTGTGTCCAAATTTCAAGAGAATCGATCCAGTACATTCCTAGATTGCCTATTTTGAGCCAACGAACATTTGCATTTGTATTTATCATATATAGATATGTAGATAGAAGATAGATAGATAGATTAATAGATTGATCAGTTGTTGACTACTGAGAATTGAAGAGTATTCCAGTACTAATATCGCAATTAAAAAATGGAGGTTGGTGGTAGAAGGGGGAAAATAAGGGATTATATGTATTTTGTAAAGACAAATAATAAAAAAATAAAAATAAAAAAATTTTTTCTGAAAAATACAAAACATTTTGAGGGGGAGGGCCCCCCTTATCACTTATGTGTATAAAAAATAGTTTACGACCGATTCTCAGACCTACCGTATATACACATAAAATTTCATGGAAATCGATCAGGCCGTTTCGAAGGAGTAATTGAAGAGTATTCCAGTACTAATATCGCAATTAAAAAATGTAGGTTGGTGGTAGAAGAGGGAAAATTAGGGATTATATGTATTTTTTAATGTCAAATCATAAAAAAATAAAAATAAAAAATTTTGTCTGAAAAATACAAAAAATGTTTGGGGGGAGGGCCCCCCTTATCACTTAAGGCTATAAAACATAGTTTATAACCGATTCTCAGACCTACCGAATATACACATAAAATTTCATGGAAATCAGTCAGGCCGTTTCGGAGGAGTAATTGAAGAGTATTTCAGTACTAATATCGCAATTAAAAAATGGGCGTTGGTGGTAGAAGGGAGAAAATGAAGGATTATATGTATTTTTTAATGTCAAATCATAAAAAAATAAAAATAAAACATTTTGTCTCAAAAATACAAAAAAATTTTGGGGGGAGGGCCCCCCTTATCACTTAAAGGTATAAAAAATAGTTTACAACTGACTCTCAGACCTACCGTATATACACATAAAATTTCATGGAAATCAGTCAAGCCGTTTCGGAGGAGTAATTGAAGAGTATTTCAGTACTAATATCGCAATTAAAAAATGGGGGTTGGTGGTAGAAGGGGGAAAATTAGGGATTATATGTATTTTTTAATTTCAAATCATAAAAAAATAAAAATAAAAAATTTTGTCTGAAAAATACAAAAAAATTTTGGGGGGAGGGCCCCCCTTATCACTTAAGGGTATAAAAAATAGTTTACGACCGATTCTCAGACCTACCGTATATACACATAAAATTTCATGGAAATCAGTCAAGCCGTTTCGGAGGAGTTTAATTACAAACACTGTGACACGAGAATTTTATATATATAGATAGATATATATATATATATATATATATATATATATATATATATATATATATATATATATATATATATATATATATATATATATATATATATATATATATATATATATATATATATATATATATATATATATATATATATATATATATATATATATATTAGGCATGACCAGATATGAATGAACAATTTTCAAACCATCTTTTTCTTCGCTCCCACCGGCTAATTATGTTCCATTTGACTCGAATATGAACTATATCCAGTTTTATTGAAATCGGAAAATAATTACTCACCGCGCAGTGGCGTCGAAGATAAGAAAATTAGCAGAATAATAGGATTTTTTATTTTTATCAGATATAATCATCTTAAAACATAATATATCTCATAATTTTGATTTTTTTTATTAAAAGCTAATTAATTACCGATTCTAACGAGCCTAAGAATGTAGAAATCGATCTTAGAAAAGCGATTTATCTTAATTTTTCTTCTTAAATATACGAAAATTCACTAATTCATAATAATCTTTTTTCAAAGAAAAAAATTAATTTTTATGGTTAAATTTATAATAATTTTTCATTCAAAAGCAACGTTTTTCCAAAAGAAATCAATACATTAAATTAGATTTATTGTATGATGGGTATTTGCATCTGTAGTTTTCGACCACCTGAATGGTGTGTTGTGTACCTTCCTCGTCTTTAGTTAGAATGCTGTTGTTTTTCGTGTCATCAACTTAACACCGAGTTCGGCGGTATCATTAACAACATGCAAACTTTGGCAAAACAACGTGGCTTTGACGAAATCCTCATTCCGATGGGTCATGTAGCAAAAAATCAATACAAATTTTAAATCGATTAAAAAAACTCTGAGTTTTTTCTGTGACGAAATCACTAATGTTCTTATTAGCAAAAAGTTGCATATGTTTGACTGCATCAAAATCTTTTTTGCGAGTTTGGGGTGCGATGGGGATGTCTCGTGCTGGGACCTCAAGGTTTTGAACCATTTTTCGTTTTTCATCAAACGAAATCTCTGGGTCGAAAAAAGCCAAGAAATTATTTGCTTCCGTTAAATAGTGAAGATGATAACAAATTTTGCTCAACATTTCTTCTGAAACTCTTTGGTCAATTTTGATGAAATCCAAATCCTGATTTACGGCTGCTGTTCCATCTATGCATTTGAACCAAATTTTTACATACAACATAATCAGAGAAATGCAAACGTCTCGAAAAAATGCAAACGGCGTGACTTGTCGGACCTGGGCGTTTGAATTTGTAATTCTCAATGGTTTTGCCAAGAAAAATCAATGTAACTTCCAAAAATTCTTTATAATCGCTGCGTGGGTGTGATTTTTCCAACTCTTCATGACAAAAAATTACTAGAGCTTCTCACGAGTGTTTTGGAATTTTGTTTCCCAGTTTTTTGTCCGATATTCCACTTTTGAACATTGTTGGATTAATTTTACCATCGTTCCATGCCTTCTAAAATTTGTTGAACAGATAAACATCGGGTGCTGTGGTCTTTCCAAATTTGAGATCATAATCAAAGGGGAATCAAGTTGTGGCCAATCTTTTTTTCCACCTTTTTCTGGTCCAGCGTTACTTGATGTCGTGTCGTAACACATGGCATCGACTTTATCAGTAAGATCCCATTCTTCAAGGCATTCATATATCGCATTCGCAATCGATAAGCCGCTCCTTCTTCGCATTATGGAACCGTTAAACGATCTACTTTACCATGCCCAGTTAATTCTGCTAGCAATGTATCCAAAAATAAAAATTTATGTTACTCAACAAAGTCTAAATCTAACATAAAAATTTATTTTTTCTGAATTTTCGCAGAAATTTTTTTTTGTATTTAAGAAGAAGAAATTCGATGAAAACGCTTTCCTAATATCGATTTCTACATACTTAGGCTCGTTGGAATCGTAAAGTAATTAGCTTTTAATAAAAAATTATGAGATATATTATATTTTAAGATGATTATATCTGATAAACATAAAAAACCCTATTATTCTGCTAATTTTCTTATCTTCGACGCCACAGCGCGGTGGGTAATTATTTTCCGATTTCAGTAAAACTGCATACACTTCATTTTCGAGTCAAAACATAATTAGTCGGTGGGAGGGATGAAAATAACAACTTTATAAGTTAGGTCATGTCTAATATATATATATATATATATATATATATATATATATATATATATATATATATATAATATATATATATATATATATATATATATATATATATATATATATATATATATATATATATATATATATATATATATATAGATATATATATATATATATATATATATATATATATATATATATATATATATATATATATATATATATATATATATATATATATATATATATATATTATATATATATATATATATATATATATATATATATATATATATATATATATATATATATATATATATATATATATATATATATATATATATATATATATATATATATATATATATATATATATATATATATATATATATTTTTTTTTTTTTTTTTGATTTTTGTGGATCAGAAAATTCTTTTAGTTGTTGTATTGAATCGTCTTTCCACCCGGTCTTAATTTTATATTTTCTTTGTGTTATTTTAGAAGATTATTTGAATTATCAGTTCAAATCAAAATTCATTCGGATTCTAGACCAATATTTTTAATAAATTATTTTGGAACAACGGATCATTTGTAATTAAAAAACCTCTGATGTTCTATCATAATTTTTTAAATTTACTTCAAAAAAGAGAGAGATTTTCCTTCTTTGTTTGATGAAACGACAACGTTTCGGAGCTTTTATGGCTCCATTTTCAAATCCTTTAAAGTTTAAAAAAAGATACATTGTTAATAAATCTAAACATTTGAAAAAACTTAACTAATTTTGATAATTTTTGATAATGTACAAACACATAATTTTAATTAACAATGAAAAACAATAATTGACTGTACTATAACATAAAAGAAAGTTTTTACAGTTTAAAAAAGAGGAAAAAACAAAATTAAACTACTAAAAGTATACAGAATTAAATTATCTGAGAAGACCAAATTATTTTGAATATTTTAAATTAACAATTTTAGATCAATGGAAAAAACTTTTTGATTAGCACAAAAACCCTTACAAAATTTAAAACCGTATTGAAAATTATATGGGATTTTTTGCATTAAATTTCTAGACAATACTTTGTGTGAATTCATAGAATGGGGAACATTTCTATTCTAATTAACATCCTAAGTCACGATTGTATAGTCATTATTGATTGTTTCCAATCAATGTGAAATCAATGGCTGACACTTGGTCAATTTGTAGTTCTATATGTATTAACATTAGACTACATTAAGGGATTATTAAATTTATTTTGGATTTTTGAGATCAATTAAACTCAAGTAAGTAAAGAAGTAATTGGAATATTTTCAATTCAAAGGTATGGTCTGAAGTTTCTCAGAAAAAACTACAATTCACATTTTTTACGTGTTTCGGATCGGATTCGAACCTACCCTCGTCAGTGCCCGGCTCGAATCTTTGGGCAGACACGCTATCGATTACGCCGTTGAGGCGATGACAATTTGAAAGTTGAAACTTCTTCATCACTTAATTATTTTTTACTTAAGTTGAATTTTTCCACTGTCATTAGACTCCATATTATGGAAATGCTTTTACATTATATGGGATTTTTTGCATTAAATTTCTAGACAATACTTTGTGTGAATTCATAGAATGGGGAACATTTCTATTCTAATTAACATCCTAAGTCACGATTGTATAGTCATTATTGATTGTTTCCAATCAATGTGAAATCAATGGCTGACACTTGGTCAATTTGTAGTTCTATATGTCGTGACTTAGGATGTTAATTAGAATAGAAATGTTCCCCATTCTATGAATTCACACAAAGTATTGTCTAGAAATTTAATGCAAAAAATCCCATATAATGTAAAAGCATTTCCATAATATGGAGTCTAATGACAGTGGAAAAATTCAACTTAAGTAAAAAATAATTAAGTGATGAAGAAGTTTCAACTTTCAAATTGTCATCGCCTCAACGGCGTAATCGATAGCGTGTCTGCCCAAAGATTCGAGCCGGGCACTGACGAGGGTAGGTTCGAATCCGATCCGAAACACGTAAAAAATGTGAATTGTAGTTTTTTTCTGAGAAACTTCAGACCATACCTTTGAATTGAAAATATTCCAATTACTTCTTTACTTACTTGAGTTTAATTGATCTCAAAAATCCAAAATAAATTTAATAATCCCTTAATGTAGTCTAATGTTAATACATATAGAACTACAAATTGACCAAGTGTCAGCCATTGATTTCACATTGATTGGAAACAATCAATAATGACTATACAATCGTGACTTAGGATGTTAATTAGAATAGAAATGTTCCCCATTCTATGAATTCACACAAAGTATTGTCTAGAAATTTAATGCAAAAAATCCCATATA
This sequence comes from Diogma glabrata, assembly GCA_963693315.1. Taxonomy (NCBI): domain Eukaryota; kingdom Metazoa; phylum Arthropoda; class Insecta; order Diptera; family Cylindrotomidae; genus Diogma; species Diogma glabrata. Next base: position 215,586,762 of record OY856187.1, read on the forward strand.
ATGTAAAAGCATTTCCATAATATGGAGTCTAATGACAGTGGAAAAATTCAACTTAAGTAAAAAATAATTAAGTGATGAAGAAGTTTCAACTTTCAAATTGTCATCGCCTCAACGGCGTAATCGATAGCGTGTCTGCCCAAAGATTCGAGCCGGGCACTGACGAGGGTAGGTTCGAATCCGATCCGAAACACGTAAAAAATGTGAATTGTAGTTTTTTTCTGAGAAACTTCAGACCATACCTTTGAATTGAAAATATTCCAATTACTTCTTTACTTACTTGAGTTTAATTGATCTCAAAAATCCAAAATAAATTTAATAATCCCTTAATGTAGTCTAATGTTAATACATATAGAACTACAAATTGACCAAGTGTCAGCCATTGATTTCACATTGATTGGAAACAATCAATAATGACTATACAATCGTGACTTAGGATGTTAATTAGAATAGAAATGTTCCCCATTCTATGAATTCACACAAAGTATTGTCTAGAAATTTAATGCAAAAAATCCCATATAATGTAAAAGCATTTCCATAATATGGAGTCTAATGACAGTGGAAAAATTCAACTTAAGTAAAAAATAATTAAGTGATGAAGAAGTTTCAACTTTCAAATTGTCATCGCCTCAACGGCGTAATCGATAGCGTGTCTGCCCAAAGATTCGAGCCGGGCACTGACGAGGGTAGGTTCGAATCCGATCCGAAACACGTAAAAAATGTGAATTGTAGTTTTTTTCTGAGAAACTTCAGACCATACCTTTGAATTGAAAATATTCCAATTACTTCTTTACTTACTTGAGTTTAATTGATCTCAAAAATCCAAAATAAATTTAATAATCCCTTAATGTAGTCTAATGTTAATACATATAGAACTACAAATTGACCAAGTGTCAGCCATTGATTTCACATTGATTGGAAACAATCAATAATGACTATACAATCGTGACTTAGGATGTTAATTAGAATAGAAATGTTCCCCATTCTATGAATTCACACAAAGTATTGTCTAGAAATTTAATGCAAAAAATCCCATATAATGTAAAAGCATTTCCATAATATGGAGTCTAATGACAGTGGAAAAATTCAACTTAAGTAAAAAATAATTAAGTGATGAAGAAGTTTCAACTTTCAAATTGTCATCGCCTCAACGGCGTAATCGATAGCGTGTCTGCCCAAAGATTCGAGCCGGGCACTGACGAGGGTAGGTTCGAATCCGATCCGAAACACGTAAAAAATGTGAATTGTAGTTTTTTTCTGAGAAACTTCAGACCATACCTTTGAATTGAAAATATTCCAATTACTTCTTTACTTACTTGAGTTTAATTGATCTCAAAAATCCAAAATAAATTTAATAATCCCTTAATGTAGTCTAATGTTAATACATATAGAACTACAAATTGACCAAGTGTCAGCCATTGATTTCACATTGATTGGAAACAATCAATAATGACTATACAATCGTGACTTAGGATGTTAATTAGAATAGAAATGTTCCCCATTCTATGAATTCACACAAAGTATTGTCTAGAAATTTAATGCAAAAAATCCCATATAATGTAAAAGCATTTCCATAATATGGAGTCTAATGACAGTGGAAAAATTCAACTTAAGTAAAAAATAATTAAGTGATGAAGAAGTTTCAACTTTCAAATTGTCATCGCCTCAACGGCGTAATCGATAGCGTGTCTGCCCAAAGATTCGAGCCGGGCACTGACGAGGGTAGGTTCGAATCCGATCCGAAACACGTAAAAAATGTGAATTGTAGTTTTTTTCTGAGAAACTTCAGACCATACCTTTGAATTGAAAATATTCCAATTACTTCTTTACTTACTTGAGTTTAATTGATCTCAAAAATCCAAAATAAATTTAATAATCCCTTAATGTAGTCTAATGTTAATACATATAGAACTACAAATTGACCAAGTGTCAGCCATTGATTTCACATTGATTGGAAACAATCAATAATGACTATACAATCGTGACTTAGGATGTTAATTAGAATAGAAATGTTCCCCATTCTATGAATTCACACAAAGTATTGTCTAGAAATTTAATGCAAAAAATCCCATATAATGTAAAAGCATTTCCATAATATGGAGTCTAATGACAGTGGAAAAATTCAACTTAAGTAAAAAATAATTAAGTGATGAAGAAGTTTCAACTTTCAAATTGTCATCGCCTCAACGGCGTAATCGATAGCGTGTCTGCCCAAAGATTCGAGCCGGGCACTGACGAGGGTAGGTTCGAATCCGATCCGAAACACGTAAAAAATGTGAATTGTAGTTTTTTTCTGAGAAACTTCAGACCATACCTTTGAATTGAAAATATTCCAATTACTTCTTTACTTACTTGAGTTTAATTGATCTCAAAAATCCAAAATAAATTTAATAATCCCTTAATGTAGTCTAATGTTAATACATATAGAACTACAAATTGACCAAGTGTCAGCCATTGATTTCACATTGATTGGAAACAATCAATAATGACTATACAATCGTGACTTAGGATGTTAATTAGAATAGAAATGTTCCCCATTCTATGAATTCACACAAAGTATTGTCTAGAAATTTAATGCAAAAAATCCCATATAATGTAAAAGCATTTCCATAATATGGAGTCTAATGACAGTGGAAAAATTCAACTTAAGTAAAAAATAATTAAGTGATGAAGAAGTTTCAACTTTCAAATTGTCATCGCCTCAACGGCGTAATCGATAGCGTGTCTGCCCAAAGATTCGAGCCGGGCACTGACGAGGGTAGGTTCGAATCCGATCCGAAACACGTAAAAAATGTGAATTGTAGTTTTTTTCTGAGAAACTTCAGACCATACCTTTGAATTGAAAATATTCCAATTACTTCTTTACTTACTTGAGTTTAATTGATCTCAAAAATCCAAAATAAATTTAATAATCCCTTAATGTAGTCTAATGTTAATACATATAGAACTACAAATTGACCAAGTGTCAGCCATTGATTTCACATTGATTGGAAACAATCAATAATGACTATACAATCGTGACTTAGGATGTTAATTAGAATAGAAATGTTCCCCATTCTATGAATTCACACAAAGTATTGTCTAGAAATTTAATGCAAAAAATCCCATATAATGTAAAAGCATTTCCATAATATGGAGTCTAATGACAGTGGAAAAATTCAACTTAAGTAAAAAATAATTAAGTGATGAAGAAGTTTCAACTTTCAAATTGTCATCGCCTCAACGGCGTAATCGATAGCGTGTCTGCCCAAAGATTCGAGCCGGGCACTGACGAGGGTAGGTTCGAATCCGATCCGAAACACGTAAAAAATGTGAATTGTAGTTTTTTTCTGAGAAACTTCAGACCATACCTTTGAATTGAAAATATTCCAATTACTTCTTTACTTACTTGAGTTTAATTGATCTCAAAAATCCAAAATAAATTTAATAATCCCTTAATGTAGTCTAATGTTAATACATATAGAACTACAAATTGACCAAGTGTCAGCCATTGATTTCACATTGATTGGAAACAATCAATAATGACTATACAATCGTGACTTAGGATGTTAATTAGAATAGAAATGTTCCCCATTCTATGAATTCACACAAAGTATTGTCTAGAAATTTAATGCAAAAAATCCCATATAATGTAAAAGCATTTCCATAATATGGAGTCTAATGACAGTGGAAAAATTCAACTTAAGTAAAAAATAATTAAGTGATGAAGAAGTTTCAACTTTCAAATTGTCATCGCCTCAACGGCGTAATCGATAGCGTGTCTGCCCAAAGATTCGAGCCGGGCACTGACGAGGGTAGGTTCGAATCCGATCCGAAACACGTAAAAAATGTGAATTGTAGTTTTTTTCTGAGAAACTTCAGACCATACCTTTGAATTGAAAATATTCCAATTACTTCTTTACTTACTTGAGTTTAATTGATCTCAAAAATCCAAAATAAATTTAATAATCCCTTAATGTAGTCTAATGTTAATACATATAGAACTACAAATTGACCAAGTGTCAGCCATTGATTTCACATTGATTGGAAACAATCAATAATGACTATACAATCGTGACTTAGGATGTTAATTAGAATAGAAATGTTCCCCATTCTATGAATTCACACAAAGTATTGTCTAGAAATTTAATGCAAAAAATCCCATATAATGTAAAAGCATTTCCATAATATGGAGTCTAATGACAGTGGAAAAATTCAACTTAAGTAAAAAATAATTAAGTGATGAAGAAGTTTCAACTTTCAAATTGTCATCGCCTCAACGGCGTAATCGATAGCGTGTCTGCCCAAAGATTCGAGCCGGGCACTGACGAGGGTAGGTTCGAATCCGATCCGAAACACGTAAAAAATGTGAATTGTAGTTTTTTTCTGAGAAACTTCAGACCATACCTTTGAATTGAAAATATTCCAATTACTTCTTTACTTACTTGAGTTTAATTGATCTCAAAAATCCAAAATAAATTTAATAATCCCTTAATGTAGTCTAATGTTAATACATATAGAACTACAAATTGACCAAGTGTCAGCCATTGATTTCACATTGATTGGAAACAATCAATAATGACTATACAATCGTGACTTAGGATGTTAATTAGAATAGAAATGTTCCCCATTCTATGAATTCACACAAAGTATTGTCTAGAAATTTAATGCAAAAAATCCCATATAATGTAAAAGCATTTCCATAATATGGAGTCTAATGACAGTGGAAAAATTCAACTTAAGTAAAAAATAATTAAGTGATGAAGAAGTTTCAACTTTCAAATTGTCATCGCCTCAACGGCGTAATCGATAGCGTGTCTGCCCAAAGATTCGAGCCGGGCACTGACGAGGGTAGGTTCGAATCCGATCCGAAACACGTAAAAAATGTGAATTGTAGTTTTTTTCTGAGAAACTTCAGACCATACCTTTGAATTGAAAATATTCCAATTACTTCTTTACTTACTTGAGTTTAATTGATCTCAAAAATCCAAAATAAATTTAATAATCCCTTAATGTAGTCTAATGTTAATACATATAGAACTACAAATTGACCAAGTGTCAGCCATTGATTTCACATTGATTGGAAACAATCAATAATGACTATACAATCGTGACTTAGGATGTTAATTAGAATAGAAATGTTCCCCATTCTATGAATTCACACAAAGTATTGTCTAGAAATTTAATGCAAAAAATCCCATATAATGTAAAAGCATTTCCATAATATGGAGTCTAATGACAGTGGAAAAATTCAACTTAAGTAAAAAATAATTAAGTGATGAAGAAGTTTCAACTTTCAAATTGTCATCGCCTCAACGGCGTAATCGATAGCGTGTCTGCCCAAAGATTCGAGCCGGGCACTGACGAGGGTAGGTTCGAATCCGATCCGAAACACGTAAAAAATGTGAATTGTAGTTTTTTTCTGAGAAACTTCAGACCATACCTTTGAATTGAAAATATTCCAATTACTTCTTTACTTACTTGAGTTTAATTGATCTCAAAAATCCAAAAAAAACGTATTGAAAATGTTTGTATTATTAAGTTCGAACTAATTAATTAATTTTTTCTACAATTGTTGTGAAAGTCCAATTTTCTACGATGAATTTGATAAAAAGTAGGCATTGAAAATTAATCTTCCCAAATGACGTGTAGAAAGTACTTTCTGCACGGATTTGCCGTGTAGAAAGTACTTTCTGCACAGTTGTGTTTACATTGGAAAAATAACTAGAAAATAAATCTACAAAAAACACATTCAATGCAATATTTAAAGTGAATCGAATTTTATTATAAATCAAATTATTCCTAATTATAGATTAAACATTAACAATAAATTATAGTTTTAATTGAAATTTATTTATTAATATTTATTGTGATGTTGCATGAAGTACATGCACTAATATTTATCCCCTCAGTCGTATTTTTAGCAGCCTTAACAATTGTTCTATTGAATCCCATAACTGATTCCGCTGCACTTCCAACAATGGAGCTACTACCGCGACCTATATTTTCATTATCCATTGCGATATTGTCACTTGCAGGGGCTCCAGTTATTTTCTCACACACAGATATTTTATTTTGAATGAAGTTGTCGACATAGCTTTCCGCAACAGCAGAGGATTTCCATCCGCCATGCCTCTTGAGTGTTAAAATGTCTCCACCCGCATCTGCGAGTAACGTAGCAGATGTTCGTCTGAAACAGTGCCCTGTATATTCATGCAAATTTGGAAGATTTAAGTAGCTCGCAATTTTTAGTGGAATTTTTCCAAATGAATTTATTCCAATAGCTTGCGAAGTACATTTACCATTCCGATAGTTAACAAAAAACCTGTTATGAGTGGTGTTTGCAGTGCGAAGATTTCTGTATTTACGATAAACTGAGATCCAATCACCAACCCCATTAGAAACAGTAAACGTTCGAATAATGTGAGTTTTGGTGTCTGGCACCTGTACAATTAATATATTTTCCTTATCCTCAATATGATCCAACATCATTTTCAGCGATACCCATTATAAGAGCAATCTTTAATTTGAATTTTTTGAATATTAATATTAATTTTATACATTTAAATATTAAATAATTACCTTCATCATCAGAAAATCTTTGTCTGGTGCTTCATTCACAAACTTTTTATATCTTCTCTAGAAAAGGTTCTAGATTTTTTAGCAACATAGCCCACTGATTTTCTTTTCAGCAATGCAATCAACTTATGATATTTAGAGATATCGACGTTGTCTTCTAAAATAAGTGTACTCTTTAACATAGAGTACATTGACCATAAAGTGGATGACTTGAAAATGTTTGATTTTTCTGAAAAATAAGCCAAAAGAACATTCTCCGTAATTTGAATTTGAACAATGTGTCTCTGATGAATGTAGTTCGAATTCTGACACGAAACACAACAAAATTTTTTCTAAAGGAATTTTAGAGAAAATGAAAAGTTATTACTTCGGTCTGAAAGACCTAAGTATTACATTCATGAGCCAAAAGTGAAATTCTTACCCCCACTTTTTTTGGCATTTCTCGACGTTTTAGGACTTACTGATTCTAAAAAAGCAAAAAAAAAATGTATGTCTGTCTGCCGGCCGTCCGTCCGTCCGTCATTACCTACACTGCAGGGAAAACGGCTGGAGGGATTTCAAAAAATTTTTTTTCTAAAAATAGGTATTAACAAGGGACAGGTCCGAAAGGACGCTGTGTTCGATAACTGTACCGGAAGTGTGTCAAAAAAATCATTATGTGTGTCAAAAATAGCAAATTTTCATATTTTTGGCTTAAAAAACGTTCATTTTAGGTGATTACGAGTAGGAACATTGAATTTGGAGAAATCTTGATGGTAGGGATTGGTATGTGAGATCAAAAACTAGATTATTGCATTATAAGTTTGTCAAAAAAATGTTGTCAAGTGTGTCAAAAGAAAGATTTTTATTTATTTTTTTACCTAATTTTTTGGAAAAAATTAAATTAATTGTTTGTTGGAAATGAATTTTATTATTATTATTGAGAATTATGGCATTATAAGATTGTCAAAAAAATGTTGTCAAGTGTGTAAAAAGAAAGATTTTTATTTATTTTTTACCCAATTTTTTGGGAAAAAATAAAATTGTTTGCTTCAAATGAAATTACTTTGGTTTTATTATTATTATTGAGAATTATGGCATTATAAGTTTGTCAAAAAATTGTTGTCAAGTGTGTCAAAAGAAAGATTTTTATTTGTTTTCTACCCAATTTTTTGGAAAAACATAAAATTTTTGTTTGAAATGAAATTGCTTCGGTTTTATTATTATTATTGAGAATTATGGCATTATAAGTTTGTCAAAAAAATGTTGTCAAGTGTGTCAAAAAACGATTTCATTTATTTTTTAGCTAATTTTTTGGAAAAAAATGTAGCTGTTTTTATGACGTAAATGTAATTGAAAATGAAATTGGACACGGACATTTTTGAATTTGTTATAGTTTTTGAAATATTTTTGGAATTTTGAAGAAGTTTGTATTTTTGATTTTGTAATAATTTTTGCAATATTTTTAGAATTTCGGGAAAAGTTTTAATATTTGATTTTGTAATAATTTTTGCAATATTTTTAGCATTTTGGAAAAGTTTGAATTTTTAAGAATTTTTGGAATATTACCGGAATTTAGAAAAAGTTTAAATATTTGATTTCATTCTAATTTTTGGAAGATTTTTGGAATTTTGAAAAAGTTTGATTTTATTTAATTTAACAATATTTTTGGAATTTTGATTATAATTTTCCGGCAACGTATTGATGTTTCGTGTTCGTTTTGTAATAAATTTTTAAACAGAGATAAAAAATACTTGTACTTTAACAAAGAGTTTGATATACATCGCTGCCCAAAACTAAAAACCATGTCCTCATAAAAGTATTTTGTCGAAAACTATATCAAAATCCTTTACCCAGACCGAAGTCTTGATATCTCAGAGCTGTGAGATTTCAGCCCCTCCATATTTTCGAATTGCAAAATTCAAGTGATTTCCAATATGTACTTAAGCTTAATTGTTCACAAAAAACCAATCCGAAATTAAAAACTCCCCTAATGTTGTCTATATTTCCTAACCAAAAATATAACAACATATTGACTTTACGTCAGATATTAAGTTTCGCATTGATTGGCAACAATCAATAATGACTTTACACTCGTGACTTAGGATGTTGATTCGAATGTTGACTTAGATGTTGACGAAATATTCTCTCATCCTATGAATTCACACATCGTAATATCTAGAAATTTAATACAAAAAATACAAAAGAAATACAATTTTCAATATGTAATCATAGATGAAAAATTCAACTTGGGTAAATATGAAAAATGATGAAGTTTCAATTTAGAAATTATCTGAACATCAAAATTAAAATATGTTTCGTCATCGCCGCTTTGGCTAAGTTGTGTAAGACACACGGAATTTGAACAATGTGTCTCTGATGAATGTAGTTCGAATTCTGACACGAAACACAACAAAATTTTTTCTAAAGGAATTTTAGAGAAAATGAAAAGTTATTTCGAATTGCAAAATTCAAGTGATTTCCAATATGTACTTAAGCTTAATTGTTCACAAAAAACCAATCCGAAATTAAAAACTCCCCTAATGTTGTCTATATTTCCTAACCAAAAATATAACAACATATTGACTTTACGTCAGATATTAAGTTTCGCATTGATTGGCAACAATCAATAATGACTTTACACTCGTGACTTAGGATGTTGATTAGAATGTTGACTTAGATGTTGACGAAATATTCTCTCATCCTATGAATTCACACATCGTAATATCTAGAAATTTAATACAAAAAATACAAAAGAATTCTCCGTAATTTTCGTGGCTTTTTTCTCTCCACACCATGTCAAGAAAGCTTCTCGTTCTTTTCTATATCTAGTTTTAGATTTTTCAGGTAGAAGTTCCAAACAAACATTTTTAGCTGCCTCAGCAATGTCTGGAGGAGTTCCAATGATAACCTCTTCATCACTTTCACCGAAATCACTATTCATTTTCACCGATTTATTTTTAGAACGTTATTCAAACAAAATCAAAAACGATATGGGAAAATTTTTGACAACAATAAATCATGACATACTTGATATAGTATAAAAAATGAAAATTTTAAAATCTACATTAGTTTATGGTATTAAATATTTGTATAGTATATGACTATCGAATCTTGCAATTGTAGAAAAAATAGCGTGTATGACTCGTGTAGAAAGCACTATTGCAGTACTCATGTGAATGCAGCCCTCGACTAGCGTCTCGTGATGCAAATTTCACACTCGTACTGCAATAGTGTTCTTTCTACACTCATTATACAATATACTATTTATGGCTCGTGTAAATATATTTTTAGTTTTTTCTCTAGTAACACATTAAACTAGCATTTTAGACGTACCAATTATTTATTTAAAAAAGTAAACGACCTCCTTTATCATCGATCTTGATGTTGTTTTTAATGAATTGGAGGTAACCTTACTGACAAGTCGATAACTGAAAAAAGAAAACGATAAGCAATTAATTAATTGAATTGAAGGGGAAAGAAAAGAGAAAAAACCAAAAACATAGAATATAAGAAGAAATAAATTAGACCAAGACCCGTTTTTTCAATTCCTGTGGGAATTATTTTTTCTTTTGTACTGCAGTGGTGAGTTTAAATATTGCTGTTAAATGTGTCGTGGTTATTTTTATATTATAAAATGGGTTGTTTCCTGGCTGTTTGTAGCAGTTGAGTATAAGTTTGTTGTAGATTTTCTGTGTCCGTTTTGAAATTTATGGTTGATTTTTTAAACTTGTCTATGTATAGAATTTCTTTAGTTTTTCTTTTCTGATAGTTGTTTTCAATTTCCAGAATTCGGGTATTATCAAAATCGAAGTGATGACCAGTGTTTAAGGTGTGTTGAACTGCTGCTGTTCTATCTGCTCTTGCTTCTTTATTGTTGTAATCCGATTTGTGTAAAGCCAGTCTATTTTTTAGTTTTTGTGACGTCATTCCAATATACTCGCCAGTGCATTGTTTGCATTTAAACTTGTATATGAGGTTTGACTTTTCAGTTTGTTTTGTTTTATCCTTCATGGTTATACATAAGTTTTTTACATTTTTTTGAGTTTTGTAGCCAATTCGAAGTTCATTATTGTGTTTCTGGAATAATTTTGAGAGGTTCTCCGTCAGTGTGTGAACGTACGTCATTCCCTTGTATTTTACTTTTTTTGTTTGGCTCTCTACCGGTTTTTTGTGTTTTTTTCTCATGTTGTATATCCTTAACAATTTGTTTACCATTGATCTTGGGTACGCGTTCTTGTTTAATATTTTTTGGATTCTTTTGATGCTTTCACAATGAAACTCTTTTGAACTTAAAAATAAAATTTTCGATATTTTTTGTGTTATTGGATGTTTTGATTTGTAATTAAGTAATCTGTCAGTGTTGGTTGGTTTTTGATAGTAATTTGTTGATACTGTAAGATCGTGGTTTTTAATTATTGTAATATCTAGATAGGAAAGTTGATTGTTTTGTTGATGTTCACATGTAAATTGTACCTTACTGTTTATGGAGTTCAGATTAGTGAACATATTCTCTATTTCGTCTTTGTCCATTATCACGAGAATATCATCTACATATTTTGTAATCAGAGTGGGTTCTATTGCGGATTTTATTATTGCCTCATCTAAAATATCTGTGATAACAAAATCTGCTAGTATTGCTGAAGCGCAGCCTCCTGTTGTTAATCCTGTTGTTTGTCTATAAATTTTATTAGCCCATTGAAAGTAACTAGCGTGTTCAATGCAAAATTTTACCATTTGAAAAAATATGTTTAGTGGAATCTTTGTTATTTCTGATATTATCGGCCAGCGTTTTTGGATTGATTTGTAAACTGCACATATAGGGATATTGTCGAACATTCCAATTACATCAAAAGAAACTAAGTTATCATCCGGGTCAATCTTTATGTCATTCAATCTTCGTTTTAATTTAAAAGAGTTTTTTATGTTATATGGATTGTTTTGTATTGCTTGGTTGCAAAGTTCACTGATGTACTTTGACATTTTGTAGGATGGACTATTTATTACTGAAACAATCATTCTAATCGGTGTTCCCGTTTTATGTATTTTCGGGGTTGGGTAACATTTTGGTGCTAATGATACGTATGTTGTTAAAGATTTTTTAGTTTTTTTGTCAATATAACCATTTTCGTATAGTTTTTTGATTAAGGTGTTGTTTTTAGTTTGTAACTTGTCTGTTGGATCACTGGTTAAAACTCTGTATTTATTTGTATTTCTCAAAAGATCATTCATTCTGATTTTAATATCTTCATCCTTCAGTGCGATTGTGGTGTTTCCTTTGTCGGCTGATAGAATCTTTATGGTTTTGTTTTGGCTTAGAAATTCTCGTGTTTTTTTGTAGTATTTTTGTAAAACTATGTCCTCATGGGTTGTAAAAGTGTCTATTTTGTGCATGTGGTTCGATATCATTGTTGATGCTTTTCCTCTTACGAGATTGTGATTTTCGTTCTGAATTGAGGGGATGATATTTTCAACATCAGAAATAATATCAAATAATGGAAAATCTTTCTTATTGTGTGCAATTGAAAATTTTGGTCCCAGTGAGAGTATCACTGACACTTCTTTTGGTATTTCGATGTCAGTTAAGTTCTTAAACCATTCATTTGTATAATTAAATTTTGGTTTATTTTGTTCTTTCATTCTTCTTAGCTTTGTTGGTGTTTCGTTTGATCTATCGTCGTTTTTCACTATTTTCCTGCCTTCTCTCAAGTTGTGGATAAAATCGTTTACTATGTGTTGAGGTACCGCTTTGTACATTTTTCGGAGTAAATATTGTAATATATTTTTGTGATGCAGTAGCTTTTGAAATATCTGCCCTATTTCAAGACTCACAATCTTTTTGTTTGTAATGTATTTGAAATTGTTTACTTTTTGTATCTGGTTTTTGTATGGGTTTCCGATGAGGTTTTTAGTTTTGTCATCTATATGTTTAGGTGTCAATTTTGTTTTGCGACATTGTATAAGAAACTTTTTGTTTTCAGATGTTCTCTCTATTGTGTTTAGTTCATTGTTGTATCTTTTGAACAGGCGTTTTGCGTTAGTGCCATGGTGTAATTCTAATGCCCGATAGTATGACGGCATTTTTGCTTTATTTCCGTTATTTTAGGTTATATTTTGATTTTTTGGGGATCAGAAAATTCTTTTAGTTGTTATATTGAATCGTCTTTTCCACCCGGTCTTAATTTTATATTTTCTTTGTGTTATTTTAGAAGATTCTTTGAATTATCAGTTCAAATCAAAATTCATTCGGATTCTAGACCAATATTTTTAATAAATTATTTTGGAACAACGGATCATTTGTAATTAAAAAACCTCTGATGTTCTATCATAATTTAAAAGTTTTTACAGTTTAAAAAAGAGGAAAAAACAAAATTAAATTACTAAAAGTATACAGAATTAAATTATCTGTGAAGACCAAATTATTTTGAATATTTTAAATTAACAATTATATATATATATATATATATATATATATATATATATATATATATATATATATATATATATATATATATATATATATATATATATATATATATATATATATATATATATATATATATATATATATATATATATATATATATATATATATATATATATATATATATATATATATATATATATATATATATATATATATATATATATATGACATGACCTAACTTATGAAGTTGTTATTTTTATCCCTCCCACCGACTAATTATGTTCCATTTGACTCGAAAATGAAGTGTATGCAGTTTTGCTGAAATCGGACAGTAATTACCCACCGCGCAGTGGCGTCCAAGATAAGAAAATTAGCAGAATAATAGGATTTTTTATGTTTATCAGATATAATCATCTTAAAATATAATATATCTCATAATTTTGATTTTTTTATTAAAAGCTAATTACTTTACAATTCCAACGACCCTAAGTATGTAGAAATCGATCTTAGGAAAGCGTTTTTATCGAATTTCTTCTTCTTAATTCCAAAAAAAAAATTTCTGTGAAAATTCAGAAAAAATACACTTTTATGTTAGATTTAGACTTTGTTTGAGTAACACAAATTTTTATTTTTGGATACATTGCTAGCTGAATTAACTGGACATGGTAAAGTAGATCGTTTGCCAACCATAGTAACATTTGGTAATATTGAGAAGTTATTAACGGTTCGCATTATGGAAGAAGGGAGCGACTTATCGATTGCGAATGCGATATATTAATGCCTTGAAGAATGGGATCTTACTGATAAAGTCGAAGCCATGTGTTACGACACGAAATCAAGTAACACTGGACCAGAAAAAGGTGGAAAAAAAGATTGGCCACAACTTGATTCGATTACCATGTCGACATCACATACAGGAGATTAGACTACGGGCTGTTTATGATCTCAAATTTGGAAAGACCACAGCACCCGATATTTATCTATTCAACAAATTTCAGAAGGCATGGGACGATGGTAAAATTAATCCAACAATGTTCAAAAGTAGAATATTGGACAAAAAACTGGGAAACAAAATTCCAAAACACTCGTGAGAAGCTCTAGTAATTTTTTGGAAAAATTCACACCCACGCAGCGAATATAAAGAATTTTTGGAAGTTACATTGATTTTTCTTGGCGAAACCATTGAGAATTACAAATTCAAACGCCCAGGTCCGACAAGTCACGCCGTTTGCATTTTTTCGAAACGTTTGCATTTCTCTGATTATGTTGTATGTAAAAATTTGGTTCACATGCATAGATGGAACAGCAGCCGCAAATCAGAATTTGGATTTCATCAAATCGGCCATCGCTTATAAAAAAAATTGACCAAAGAGTTTCAGAAGAAATGTTGAGCAAAATTTGTTATCATCTTCACTATTTAACGGAAACAACTATTGGCTTTTCGACCCAGAGATTTCGTTTGATGAAAAACGAAAAATGGTTCAAAACCTTGAGGTCCCAGCACGAGACATCCTCATCGCACCCCAAACTCACAAAAAAGATTTTGACGCAGTCAAACATATGCAACTTTTTGCTAATAAGAACATTAGTGATTTTTTCACAGAAAAAACTCAGAGTTTTTTTAATCGATTTAGAATTTGTATTGATTTTTTGCTATATGAACCATCGGAATGAGGATTTCGTCAAAGCCACGTTGTTTTGCCAAAGTTTGCATGTTGTTAATGATACCGCCGAACTCGGTGTTAAGTTGATGACACGGAATACAACAACATTCTAACTAAAGACGAGGAATGTACACAATACACCATTCAGGTGGTCGAAAACTACAGATGCAAATGCCCATCATACAATAAATCTAATTTAATGTATTGATTTCTTTTGGAAAAACGTTGCTTTTGAATGAAAAATTATTATAAATTTAACCATAAAAATTAATTTTTTTCTTTGAAAAAAGATTATTATGAATTAGTGAATTTTCGTATATTTAAGAAGAAAAATTAAGATAAATCGCTTTTCTAAGATCGATTTCTACATACTTAGGCTCGTTAGAATCGACAATTAATTAGCTTTTAATAAAAAAAATCAAAATTATGAGATATATTATGTTTTAAGATGATGTTATCTGATAAAAATAAAAAATCCTATTATTTTGCTGACTTTCTTATCTTCGACGCCACTGCGCGGTGGGTAATTATTTTCCGATTTCAATAAAACTGGATATAGTTCATATTCGAGTCAAATGGAACATAATTAGCCGGTGGGAGCGAAGAAAAAGATGGTTTGAAAATTGTTCATACATATCTGGTCATGCCTAATATATATATATATATACTAGCGGGACCCGGCGTGCTTTGCTACGCCTATAAATAAAGTTTGTGTGTATACATTTTGTTGACATAGCAATAATTTCAAAGAGTAGTAATGAGAAATGGTTTTCTATTTTTTTTTTTTAATATGAATGTAAATGGATCAGCACTCTAGTTGATCAGTAAAATATAAAAAAATAGTATTATATATAAAACGAATATATAAAAAATACGCGATTATATAAGTTTTCAGGTGTGCAATCTATTTAGAACATTATACGGAACAAAAATCGATTCACAAATTTTCACAGTGCTCATGCGGTTTAATATACGCTTTCTTTACCGGTAGGTTACTAAAAACGTTGCAAAAAATTTTGATCGGTATATGATTTTATGGTCAGCAAGTGCAGTAAGAATAGCGACAATACATTCGATGAAGGTATAGAAGAAGTGATGCAAAAAAGGAATAAAAGAAGTGATGCAAAAAAAAATCAAAATTATTTGGAAGTTTTTGTATATGAATTCATAGGATTTGAATTCATAGGATGAGAAATATTTCTATGTAGTCAACATTTTAAGTCATTTTAAAGTCATTATTATTGAATGTTGCAAATCAATGCGAAACTAATATCTTACACACGGTCAATATATTGGCATATATGTTCCATATATGGAAAACATTAATGGAATATTAATTTTTAAGCGAATTTGTGAGTAATTATTGCTCAAAGTAATTATTAAAAGTATTATTCCCGATAATAAGTAATTATTGTCGGGATTGAACTCACGCTCATCAGAGACATCATAGTTCAAAGCCATCTTACAGACTCAGCCACAGTGGATGAAACAACAACGAAACATATTTCAATTTTCATGTTCAGATAATTTCTAAATTGAAACTTCATTATCGCATATTTATTTAAATTGAATTCTTCATCTGTGATTATACAATTGTAAATTGTATTTGTTCCCGACACGAAACACACAAAAACTGTTTTAAAGAAGTTTTTCTGAGAGAAAATAAAAAATGCTTTAAAATTGCAAAACTCATGTGAATTAAAATAATTACTTTAGCTTAATCACTCTAAAAATCTCTAAAAACTATTTATTTTACACCAAATAGTGTAAACCTTTTGTTTATTTAACATTATAACCCGTCGCATATTGTCGGTATCACATAGGAAAGAAAATTCAAGAAAACTCATCTTGAGTTGTTGATGGTCATTGCAAAAGCGAGTCGCATTGGAAACTAAACGTTTGAATTCAAATGCCATATCTGTTGCGATCATTGAAATACGTAGCAACAGTACATCTTCCACTTTGAATTTTCCATTCAAAATTGTAGCTTCAACGACATTGTTCATCATCTTTTTCACCTAAAATTTCCAAAAAAATGTGCTATTTCAAAATATTTGACATATTATTTTAATAAAATATTATTCATTCATTTTTCTATTTCATAAAATTATATTCAACGAAAAAAACATTGATCAAAGCAAGCTACGCGCATAAACCGATATTTAAAAAAAAATCAATTAAAATAATTATCACCAATCACCAATGAAAAAATAATACACGACAATTGGAAAAAGCAAGCGTTGTGTATTTGGAAAACTTTAACATTAAAACCAATTTTTTAAATACAAATATGGCACCATCTATTGGCTAACCCAAATTTATGAGGCGTATATCACACTATCTATATATTGGTCAATAAAAAAAATTTGACATGAAATTGGAGAGTTGACGTTAACTTTAACTTAACCGTAACTTAAGACTCTATACAAAATTTTGATTTAAGGTTGGTAAGAAATTAGGTATTCTTTGACGTTTGATTTGATATTAATTTTGGTTTTGTAATCAATTTTATAAATCAATCAATGCTTTAAAAGTAACAAACTGATTTCACAATCAAAATTTAAAATAATTAATTTCGAAATAAACATTTGATACAAAATTTAAAAATAAAAAAATTTATTTTCATATTAATTTCATGCTAATATTTGACTTTAATTAAAGTCGCTCTTTTTATATCTTTTGCATTTTTTAATAAATAAAATTTTATTTTTATGGACACTTGCAATTAAATATTAGTTTTCTTCAGTTTTTATACTAAACGTCAAAAAATCCTTAAGATAGAATGAAATGAACTTTACGTTAAGTTAACGTTAAGTTTACGTACCGACTATAAATGTTCTAGTGCATTTTTATACATTTGTACTTTACGTTAAGTTAAAGTTACCGACTATAAATCAAGCATAAAGGTTGTAAAATAAACTTTGCTAGTTTTTCATCCAGTTTTGATGACAATTTTTTTACCTCTAATTGTTCTATTTTAATTAGCAATACGTATAAGAGTATTTTTCAATTTGATAATGATTTTTGTAAATTAACATTGAAGACCAATGAAAAATTTAAAAAAATAAATTTAAATTATTGTTTTCTTTATTTTTACTCTTATTTTTATTCAAACTTTATAAAAACCAATACCCTAATTTTTTACAGATTTCGATACTTTATAGCACTACTATAATTAATATATAACCTCCACAAAATTGTTAATAATCTTTGGTAACGTATTTGACATAGCATAATATGCTTTTCGTTTATAATCAAATATAAAACAAAACTTTTTTACTAAAACAAATTTGATAGTCTAATAATGGCCTTATACGAAGTTAAGCGCTATACACCTGAGCTAAACTATAAAAAAAAGCGAACTATGTTTTTAAAAAATAATGTATATAACGCAATTATAGAAAAAAACATTACCGAAACAAAATATTTAAAAAAGAAAAGAAAAACGGAAACATTACATTTTTTTGAAAAAGCTTTATTCGCATTAAAACATTACTTTTTTAAAAACATAGTTCGCATAGTTTAGCTCAAGTGTATAGCACGCCTGAAGTTTACTATCAATTGAATAAATTGATTTACGCTGCCATCTGAAAGTTGGCATATGAACAATCCATATTTAACATTTAATATACAATTAAAAAATATTTAGGCATTTAATCAAGATAATAACTATCCTATCTCTCAAGCTGGACCATCACACACACATTGTACAAAATTTCATTAAGATTGGTTACGTTGTTGCGGAGTTCATCGCGGACAAACATCGTGACACGTGATTTTTATATATATACTAGCGGGACCCGGCGTGCTTTGCTACGCCTATAAAAAAGTTTGTGCGCGTACATTTTGTTGAATTAGCAAAAATAATTTACAAAGAGTCGGAATAAGAATAGAAAGCGTATTTTTTAATTTTTTCGTTTGGGAAATATGAATAACAGAGAGCATTAGCATTCTAGCTGATCAATCTAGATGGATTGAGAATCGAACGGCATGTCAAAATTTGAAAGTGATTGGTAAAGAGTTTTGGAGAAATTTTTAAGCTTGTTGTCGAATTTCCAATTCGATTAGCATTCGTACTATTATTAAGTCACAAGGCCAAACAATGTCAATTTGTGGGCTGGACCTAGAAACCTCGTGCTTTTCGCATGGTCAATTATATGTTGCGTGTTCAAAGGGTTGGAAAACCTTCAAGTTTTATCGTATATGCCCCTGAAAATATTGCAAAAACTATAACAATATCAAAATTTGAAACTTTTTACAAAATTTCAAAAATTATAAAAAAATCAAAAATTCAAACTTCTTCAAATTCTAAAAATATTCCAAAAATTCTTACAAAATCAAAAATTGAAGCTTTTTTCAAAATTCTAAAAATATTTATAAAATTCAAAATTCATAAATTCAAAAATTCAATTTGTTTTAGAAAATTATAAAAATATTTACAAAATTAAAAATACAAACTTTTTTCAAAATTCCAAAAATTATAATAAAAACAAAAATTTAAACTTTTTCAAAATTCTAAAAACATTCCGGAAATTCTTACAAAATCAAAAATTGAAACTTTTCCAAAAATATTGAAAAAATTTAAAATTCACAAATTCAAATTGCATGTTCAATCACATTTCATGACATACAAATAATTAATTTTATTTTTTTCCAAAAAATTGGGTAAAAATTAAATGAAACATTCTTTTGACACACTGACAATATTTTTTTGACAAACTTATAATGAAATAATCTACTTTTTGATCTCACATACGAATCCCGACTATCAAGATTTCTTTAAACTCAAGGTTACTACTCATTATCACCTAAAACTACCGTTTTTAAGCAAAAAATATGAATATTTCCTTGTTTTGACGGCTATTTTAATTAAGTGTACCTGTTTTTAGAAATAAAAATTTTTGAAATCCTTTCAGCGGTTTTCTAAATTTCGTAGGTGGTGACGGACGACCGACCAGCAGACAGATATACATTTTTTTTTGCTGTTTTAAAATCGTTATGACCTGAAACTTTGAGAAATGCCCTAAAAAGTGGGGGTTTTCAATTACTTATGTCTTTCAGACCGAAGGAATTGAAAAAAATTGTATTCCCGAATAGTTTCGTTTAATAGCCAAAAAATTCAAGTTATACAATACAGCCACTATTATTGATCTCAATGAATTGGAGGCAGAATGTCGATCAGAATTGATAATCGCTGACAAATGTTATCTACAAATATATTGTAGGTGGTACGAAGTTCACCGAGTGGGTCTTCTAGTAAAAATTTGTAATTTTAATTTAAATCAGGGCTAATCGGTGCACAATATTTTTAGTTAACCTGTTTTTTGCTAATACAATAAGATTTTCTGATTTACCCACACGTGAGCATGCAACATATAGTTGCCCATGGGAGAAACATGGATTTGCCAAGTCCAAGCCACAAATGGACATTGTTAGTCCTTGAGACTTATTTATGGTAATGGCGAAAGCCAAACGAATAGGAAATTGAAGTAGAATGGAGAAGTTGAATGGTATTGGAGAATCTGATGGTATCAATAGAGAATCTGGTGGTTTCAACTTTTTATTATTATTTTTTAATATCAGCACAATGCTTTAAACTGTAGCTAGCTTCATTCTTTATTGATCATGAGGAAAAAGTTAAGAAATTTTAAACTTTTTCATTGAGAAAAATATATTTCAAAAATAAATTTTTTTTCCTTAAAATAAATTTTCATACAAACTTGGTAAAAGTAATTTCATTGTGCATGCACTGTAATGTTTTTGGGGCTTAAACTGTTTCTAACGTTAAAGGCTCAAAATAGCTAAATCGTTTTTATGCCTTTTTGGACAATTTATTAACCTTTCAAAAACGTCCATGAAATAATGACTGTCCATGAAATAATGATTTTAAGCAGCGTTTAAAAGGAATATTAGAAAAGAAGTAATAAATTATGTGCAATACCCTAACAAACTATTGTTTTAATACAGATTTAGTGACAATACAAATTAGTTATCATCATTATAGCATTTACTGTTTTTTGTTAAACCAAATTTGAAATTTTCCACCTTCGTGATTTTTAATCTAAAATATAAATAAAAACCAAAAAAGCAAAAAAACGGAACGACGTGACTTGATTCGTACTCGAAACTTTTTGGTTGATAGCTCATGTTATTGGCCCTTACGTTATCTAGACGTATTTACTACTAACCGTAATTTTGGGTATTCATAGAGAATTCATTAATATTAATAAACTTTAAAGTCGTGTTGTCAAAATTCTAATGATTTCTAATGAATTTTAATGTTTTTAAGACGTTCGGTAAAGTATATTTTTTCTGTATTATTTGCCGTGACTCATTTCTCAAAAATGCCGATGAAATTGAAATTTAGTCGTTTTTCGCAGAAATATTATTTTTTGTTTTGCTTTATCTTCTTCTACAAAAATTAAATTACGAAAAAACAAATATTGAAAAACAAATATTACATGAATTTCAACACCACAATCTGGCAAAATTTATTCAAATGCGATAGCAGAGTAAATTGAAATTTTTGAGTCAATTTGCAGATTCAATTTCAATTTCATCGATAATGGGCCACAGCAATTATTATTTTAAATAAAATTATTATTTTTAAATAAATTTATTAGTACTTACACAATTTTAATTTATTCTTGTAAAAACTTATTATTTTGAAGTTAAAAATAATAATAATTAAATGATACACAACACAATTCAAAAAAAAATATTCACAAAATAGAAAGAGCTATGCGTTAAACTTCAAAACTGTATCATTATAACAAAAAGTTGAAACCAACAGTTTTTTCGGGGCCTACGCTGATGATTTAAAAAGTCCATGATGAAGTTGTGTCACTTACGTTAAATGTGTTTACGAAATACATTTAACATTCAATTCGCAACTAAAATATATTAAAACTTTTAATTGAGATAAAAACTATCCTATCAAGTATATATTAAGCGTAATATATAAAATATTATTCTTAAGTCGCTCAAACATGAAAATTGCCAAAATTTCCCATACAAACTTGTATGAAAAATTTAACCTATTTTCGTATTTCTTTTACGGACAGAAGAAAATAAAGTATTTTATATATTATGCTCAATATTGTCAGTAATTGTCAGTAATAGTTCATAAAGAAACTTAAATTATTTAATTGTAGTATAATGAGAAATTTTATAGATGGTTTTTAAAATTATTCAAGTTGTGTTTTGAATGAAATCCCATATAAATTTCATTGAATTTCGTTTTTTTCCCCCTTTTGCAGTGCCATTGCAGCAAACACCGGAACAAAATAATCGCTCAATAACATATTTGATAGTCTATATATATATATATATATATATATATATATATATATATATATATATATATATATATATATATATATATATATATATATATATATATATATATATATATATATATATATATATATATATATATATATATATATATATATATATATATATATATATATATATATATATATAAATAAATATATATATATATATATATATATATATATATATATATATATATATATATATATATATATACATGTGTATATATATGAACTTTTTCGGACTTTGGACTTTTTTGGAATATGTTTGGAATTTTGAAAGAAATTTTGATTTTGTAATATGTCTGGAAACGCTACATGGAAAGGTTTTTGAGTAGTCTGCTACTTTATCATCTTTTCACTAAATTATATTAATATACGATGGTCTGTTATAGTTTTGCGGCAACGTATTGATGTGTCGTGGTGGTTTTGTAATAAATTTCTAAACAGAGATAAAATACTGATACTTTTACAAAGAATTTTATTTTTTATATACATCGCTGCCCAAAACGAAAAACAATGTCCTCGTAAAAACCTTTTGCTGAAAACTGTATCAAAATCCTTCACCCAGACCGAAGTCTTGATATCTCAGAGCTTGAGATTTCAGCCCTTCCATATTTAATCTCTGAGTCTGAGTAAAACGGTGTTTGCTAAGACAAATTTTTTAAAAAAGGAATGGGTTTAGGTTTAGAGTTGTCGGTTGTTATAAAAACATTTTTGTAATTTGTTATTTTACTCCGAATGATTGAATATCTCCATAAATTTTTCGTTATCCACTTTAAATTAGGTGAGTCGGTTGTCATAAAAACAGTATTATCATTAGCTCTTTTACTGCGAATGATAGATTTGAAAAATGTGTTTTCATGTACTCTTAGACATTTATAGGGTGATTTTGATACTACCTAGCTAATAAAAATTTGTCTAAGCAAATGTCATCAAATGTAGTTTTAGCTCTGATATTCCGTAAAAAGTTCTAGCTAAAACAGTTGTTTTAAAATGGAATGTGTATAGGTTTAGGTGTGTTTGGTTAGTTATAAAACATTTTTATAATTTAAATTTTTCTAGGAATGACTGAGCCAAAATATGTGTTCTCATGCATTTTTAGATTTCAATACGTTTCGCAAAATTTTCGATCTGCACTTTAAATTAAATTCGCTTTAAAAACTATAACGTAATGTGCCGACGATTAGACCCTACAACAAAAGATCGGGGTGTATTATTTATAGAGTCTTTGTCCCAAATAATGTTTCAGGGTATACAAACACTTTTTCTAAAATTTTAAATTTTGAAAATATTATGGTGTGTGCGTCTTAATGATAAACGAATAATAGCGATGTTGAAACGGTTAAATTTTTAAATGTGTTTGTGTTGGTAATGTTTATTTCTTTATTTACGTCATTTACCGTGGTAATTAGCGAATCGAATTATACCAGCGAGATATTTTTATTTAAAAGCAGCAATCGTCATAATAGCTGAATGTCGCAAGAATTGTAAATCCATAATTATTTCCTAATACTTATAGTAAACTACAAAAAATCGTGATATCTGCTACAAAAAACATCAAAAATGTAAATTTAGTTCGTCAAAATGGTACAGTTTACTGTTTAATAATCAAAACTATCAACTCACCACAAAAGGAAGTGATATCCTGTGTCAAGCAGAAACGAGTGTAAAACAAAACATTTTCAAATAATTAGGTGTTCTACATAATTCGAAACACTTGCTTTGTTACTCGGACTAGAGGTTAGAATAAAACAACTTCAACTAACTACGTATTAAAACAAAAGTTTGTAGTAAAAGTTCGAAATAATAAATTTTATTTATTTCTATACGAATAAAAATGTGGGATTCAATATTTGTAAGATTGACTGAATCGAGAAAAGTGCGGAACAATCACGTAACTTCAGTTAGAGCTCAAACTTTTATTTAATAATTAATTCAGTAAATTATTTGTGATATAACATCACCCCGATGGAAAATCTCCCATCAAGAATAATATAAGAACTGAATCTAAAAAATTATGGTGCAAATTACGAAACTTTTGCAATCCATACAATTTTAGAGCGATCTAGTTTCGAACCAATGAGAAAATTTTAAACTTTAAAAAAGTTTATCATTCTCATCAGGGCTAGCCGACTAGATAAACTCTACCAAAAAATGTCAACGCTAATGAATATAAACCAAAAATTAGGTTACAACTCTAGCGAAGTGTAAAAACAAAAAATTTACATAAACATACATTTAATAAATTCAGGTTTAGTCAATTAATTTCTCTGGTGATCACTGTTCTGTCATACTCTATACATTCTAGTATTGAATAACAAACTTGTATCGGTGAGAGGAAGATGACTAGTCTTCACTTGTGTCTATTGACACATGATCAACAATTAATTCAGTAAATTATTTGTGATATAACATCACCCCGATGGAAAATCTCCCATCAAGAATAATATAAGAACTGAATCTAAAAAATTATGGTGCAAATTATGAAACTTTTTGCAATCCATACAATTTTAGAGCGATCTAGTTTCGAACCAATGAGAAAATTTTAAACTTTAAAAAAGTTTATCATTCTCATCAGGGCTAGCCGACTAGATAAACTCTACCAAAAAATGTCAACGCTAATGAATATAAACCAAAAATTAGGTTACAACTCTAGCGAAGTGTGAAAACAAAAAATTTACATAAACATACATTTAATAAATTCAGGTTTAGTCAATTAATTTCTCTGGTGATCACTGTTTTGATATACTCTAGACATTCTAGTATTGCAAAAAGTTTCATAATTTGCACCATAATTTTTTAGATTCAGTTCTTATATTTTTATTTAATATCTATAAAAGAAATGGTAGAAAACTAATTTATTATAGTTAGTTTATTATAATACAGACTAGTTTGTAAATGAAGACCATGCTGTTTGAAGATCAAGTTACTTAAAGTTATAAAATCTGTTAGTCCTCACTGAGGTTTTGTGATTGTTCCGCACTTTTCTCGATTCAGTCAATCGTACAAATATCAGTTTCTTTTTATACAACAACTTTTTCTACAATGCTTTATACAAATTCATACGGATTGATATCCAAAAAATACAAGTTTTTTCTAATTCTATTAACGATTAAATTCACAAGAACTGTCTTTCAACTTTTAGATACTCAATGAAAGATTAACATCCCGGGTTACATCCAGGGTTACATCCCGGCTGATGCAAAAATTAATTTAATGTCGGATGGCTTCTTTAAATTATTTTTAAATTTTATTTTTGTGTTGGATTGGAGAGCTTAGTTGATTTAATTTCAAATTCAATCAGATCTTTTATTTTTTTACATCATCTGGGGTGCGTTTCGAAATTAACCACGGTTAACCATAAGGTAATAATGTCACTAATGTCATAGTCAAAATAGTGACGTCAAATATTAAATTCAAATTACCATAGTAAAGCTGTCAAAGTTAAATTATAAAAGACCGCTAAAAATTCAAAATTAATAAAAACTAATATTCTAATTACGATAAATAAAACTAAAAATGTAGTATATGTTTTTTATTTCTATAATTTATTTTTCAGTCTTCAGTATCAAATAAAAATAATAAAAATAACACATTTTACTAAAAATTATTAAATACTTAGTAAATAATAAATAAATGTACGATATATTCACAAAACAATATAATTTCTAACTTTTTTTTCCACAACAATTAAAATTTTCTTTTATTATAAAAAATTATATTGTGTTTTATAAATCGGTTGTCAAAACATATAAATATTAAAAACATGTCGTTTTAAATATTTATATGTTTTGACATTAGAACCTCAACAAACTCTACTCTAGACTTGAGTAACAAAGTTAAAGTAGTGACGTCACAATTTACTATGACAACTATATTTTATAGTTTTAGAACGATAGTACATCTGTCATCCAGTAAATTTTTTATTTTGCGGTTAATTATGGAACGACATTTGGTAGAGTAAAGTTAACCGCGGTTAACCATAGTTAATTTCGAAACGCATCCCTGTATAAAAACTGTGATATATTTTCTTCTCTCCTTTATTCGCTCTTCGTTTCACCAAATTCGATGTTTTGCAATATAATAAATAATAATAGCCAATATTACACGATAAATTTTATTACTTTGTTTTAAACAAATCATATGTGTTCGTATGAAATGTATCTCGAGCGTCAGTGGAATAGTTAATTTAAATATTTGTAAAAATGTGTCGTTACAAATCTGAAAAAAATTAAAGAAATTAAAAATTAAAACTCAAATAACTTTAATAACTCAAAACTTTAAAACTCAAAACTTTAATAACATTTTAAAAAACTTTAAACTAATATATATTTTAATATTTTGACTGAACTAGATATTATTTTAATTTTTTTGAAAACACTTATATCAGTCTTTAAAATTTATTTTTATTTAATGAATAAAAACAATATTTCGGCACATTACCATTTTCAAGTTGAAAAAAATATAAAAAACTAAGCTTAAACTAATGCTTCGCGAATAGTTTTTGACATTCTAGTACCATAAAAATAATCAATTTATTGATAGACTTTTTAAGTACATGAAGAAGGGTGCGTTACAAGCATAAAAACTATTTTGTAGGTCTGTGCGCAAAAAATATATTTTTCGGTTATTTTATTTCATAATAAAATTAGGATATTTTTTGTGCATGTGTTACAAAAAAAAATATTGCGACGCTGATGCATAGGCTGACTTCACCACAGCACTGGAAACATAGTGTTCTGGATATACAACGAGATAATATCCATCAAATACTTTAATTAAAAGCTAACCAATGTTATAGACTTCGTAGTTCTATTTATAAAAATATTAAAGAAAGCAGTGGTATCCCAACAAACATAAATTCTGTTGTACGAGAAAAAGTAAAAAAAAAGTTAACCGGAAGTGAAAAACCGGATGTTGGGATGCAGAACTATTTTGAACCGTAATAAATATTTATGTACCAAGATTCATCCAATTCGATTATCAGGTACAGATGTTATTGGGTTTCCAAAATAACAGGTACTCGGAGGACCCCCCACCACTTTGTTTACTATCGCAAAAATAACTAATCAGTTCCTTGCCATACATATTTGCATCTTTTTGCGAAGTGGCATCAAAACTACTTGTCGAACGAATATTGTATGCTTTCAACAAACATTGAAACAATAAACAGGTGTACGGGAGGACCCCACCACTTATCCCACTATTATCCAAAAATTAGTTAATTGTGTGTGTACTTCAGTCAATATAGAATAATTAAACAATTATTTCGTTATTTTGCCGACGTTTCGCCTTCGTTTGGAAGCTTCCTCAGGGCACTATTTATTGAAAATATACAATTACAAAACTTAGAAAATTATTTTTAAAAAAAAAAATAACAAGAAAAAATAATACTAAAAATTAACAAAAAAACATTTAGTTCTTACATATAACATTAATTGTCCTTGTCAAATTGGTAAAATTGTTTTGCTTAAAATTTAACACTGCAACCAGACATGTCATCTGAACTGCATCACCACTAAAATACTAACAATTTTTTCCTAATTTATTTATGTTCAAAAATTATTTTGTCTCTCATTAATTAATTTCAAAATTGTTTTGTAGGATTTACTGAGATTCTCAGTATCTGTTTTTTTATTTATATTTTGTGTATTATCGTTTATATGGAGCATTTCTAAAAATGAGAGGTTGTATGGGTTGTTGTGTTGGTGCAATATTTTGCAGTTATTAAAACCAAATGTGTGTTTGTTTTCGTGTGAATGTTTGACTAGAGCAGTTCTATTGCATACTTTTTCTATGTCTCTATCATTATTTTTAACTATTGCTTTCTGGAGTGCATTTATGTCGTATTTGTGTGACGTCAACCTTTTCTCCAGATGTGTTGTCGTTTTTCCAACATATTTTGCATGGCATCCTTCTCCTTCACATGGTATGGAATAGATCACATTTCTTTGCTTCATTTTGTCTGTTTTGTCTTTCACTTTTGAATAAACATTTCCGTGTGAGCTCTTATTATTATAACTAATACAAATGTTTCCATCGTAGTGACGTATCATTTTCGACAATTTTTCGGAGAGGCCTTTTACGTATGTAAGTGATTTGAATTGTTTGTGGTTGTTAGTTATTGTATTAGAAAGTTCAGCATCATTGATATAATTTGTGGCTATTGTTGTGTGATTATTATTTTGATTCGTATTATGAATGTATTTATGGATCAACATATTGATGAGTGTGTTCGGGTATCCATTCTCTAATAAGATTTGTTTGATAGTATTGTTTTTGAAACTGCGATTATTCAATGTATCTAACGTCATAACTCTGTGTATAAGACCAAGTGCTGTATTTGTTTTTTGTAAAATGTGGTGGGAAGAGTTATAGTTGAGAATTCTACCACTTGCAGAAGGTTTCATATAAAATGCAGTTCTTAATTCTTGTATTTCAGATCGTTGTATTTCCATGTCCAGATAAGCTATACTTCTATTAACTTCACTTTCCAGAGTAAATTGAATTTTTCTAGAGTAATTATTGAAATTATTGAGTGTGTATTCTGCTTTGTTTGTTGGTATTGCTATAAGAATGTCGTCTACATATTTTAACAAAATTGGTACTGCATAGTCTAACTTTTCAACTACTGAGTCCAATAAGTCATCCATTACCATTTTGCTTAGAACTGGGCTTAAAGGACTGCCCATTGGTAGACCTCTTGTTGATTTGTAAAATTCATCTCGAAACACACAGTAACTGTTATTATAACACATTCTTATTAAGTCCAAAAAATTATTTTGCGTAATTTTTGTCACTGATTTTATCTTACTCCACTGTTTTTCAATACTTCTCTCAATTAGATTTAATGGAACTGATGGGAACAGTGCAATCACGTCTAATGATACTAAAACATAGTTTGGAGGTAGAGTAGTGTTGTTAATCCGTTCGCAACATTCGTATGAATTTTTAACGTTATATTTATCCAATTCTAAAGCTTGTGACAATATACTACTACAATATTTGGAGATATTATATAATGGACTGTTGATAAAAGATGTTATTATACGTAATGGGACTTTTATTTCACCGTCTACATTTGATTTTTTGTGAGTCTTTGGTAGACCATATATTTTAGGAGGAACACAATATTCAGAAAACAATTTCTTTTTATCGTTTTTCTCCAATTGATTCTTTGAAATAAGATAATCCAACTTTTTGGAAAGTTCATTCAATAAGGTGTGTGTTGGGTCTCGCCTGTGTTTTATATATTGATTCCTGTCCTCCAAAATATTTTTAATTTCGGACTCGTATGTGTGTTGATACATGATTGTCGTTTTGTTACCTTTATCTGATTGTAGGATGTATATGTGTTCTTTTGGATCTGGGTGGTTGTTGATTTTTTTAATAAATTGAGATGTAGTCTTGTGCATGTTTGTCATTGCACGATCATTAAAGTCCATGTTTTTGTGATTTCGAACTATATGGTTATGAAGTATATTCACCATACGTTGCCGTTTAATTGTTAATTCATTTTCGTCTGATTCATTGTTCCTTGAATCACTTACTATCATTTCTACATCAGTGATCAAATTGAGCATTTGTGTTTTATTTGTGCCGTTATTAATTTTTATTTTTGGTCCATGACTCAAATATATACTGACTTGTTGTGGAATCGTAATGTTAGTAAGATTTTCAACCCGTTTATTTATTATTGCGACATTATTCTCCATACTCGTCACTTTCTTGACATCTTCATCTATTATTTTTTGGTGTTTAGTTTTTAATTCTTTGAGTTGTGTTCCGTGGAAAATATTTTGTCTATGAATGAAGTTGTTGAGTGTATCTGCATCCAGAATATTTTTAAGTAGTTTGTACGTATTGTCAATATCATTTCGTAAACGTGTTAATAATGAGATAGTAGACTTGATTTCAAGGTTTAAAATAGTTGATTTGAATCTACAAACAGCTCTATCTACTTTTATATTTAGTGAGTCTTCTTTCATGAACAATGAGTATATACACTTGAGGTTCTTATTTATGTGTCTAGGATATATGCCTGTTCTCTTGCATGTTAAAAGAAAATCTCTTCTTGCATTCATCGATGTCATTTTCTTAATATTATCACAATATATTTTCAATATTTTTACCGCTCTATCTCCATATTCACTTTTGATATTGGTGAAAAAATTGTTTCTGTGTACCATCTTTTTATGTTGATTTATTTGTGACTGTGAATTATTTATTAGTTAATTGTGTGTGTACTTCAGTCAATATAGAATAATTAAACAATTATTTCGTTATTTTGCCGACGTTTCGCCTTCGTTTGGAAGCTTCCTCAGGGCACTATTTATTGAAAATATACAATTACAAAACTTAGAAAATTATTTTTAAAAAAAAAAATAACAAGAAAAAATAATACTAAAAATTAACAAAAAAACATTTAGTTCTTACATATAACATTAATTGTCCTTGTCAAATTGGTAAAATTGTTTTGCTTAAAATTTAACACTGCAACCAGACATGTCATCTGAACTGCATCACCACTAAAATACTAACAATTTTTTCCTAATTTATTTATGTTCAAAAATTATTTTGTCTCTCATTAATTAATTTCAAAATTGTTTTGTAGGATTTACTGAGATTCTCAGTATCTGTTTTTTTATTTATATTTTGTGTATTATCGTTTATATGGAGCATTTCTAAAAATGAGAGGTTGTATGGGTTGTTGTGTTGGTGCAATATTTTGCAGTTATTAAAACCAAATGTGTGTTTGTTTTCGTGTGAATGTTTGACTAGAGCAGTTCTATTGCATACTTTTTCTATGTCTCTATCATTATTTTTAACTATTGCTTTCTGGAGTGCATTTATGTCGTATTTGTGTGACGTCAACCTTTTCTCCAGATGTGTTGTCGTTTTTCCAACATATTTTGCATGGCATCCTTCTCCTTCACATGGTATGGAATAGATCACATTTCTTTGCTTCATTTTGTCTGTTTTGTCTTTCACTTTTGAATAAACATTTCCGTGTGAGCTCTTATTATTAAAACTAATCAGTTCTTTGTCATTTAAATCTTTATCGTTTTAAAAGTGTCATTAAAATTGATTAATGAATGAAGTCAATTCCCAGTCCAGTCCCATGATTGATTAATGAATGAAGCTCCCAACAAACTTTAAAAACAAAGTGTGAATAGTCAGCAGTTGTATGGTAGACCCCCCGCCACTTTGATCAATGTGTTCCAAAAGATGATAATTATCTTCTTACACTAATAGGAACCTTTTCCATAAGTTTCATCATAATCAATTTAATATTGTAGGCTGTAGTGTGCATAAAGACACTGAAAAAACTTCCAAAAATTAAAAAAAGAATTTTTTACCGGAAGTAAAAAACCGGAAGTTGGGATGCAGAATTGTTGTAAACCATACTAAATGCTTATGTACTAAGTTTCATCCAATTCAATTATCAGGTACAGATGTTATTGAGCTTTAAAAAACAAGTGTTTGGGACACCCTCCAACACTTTGTTCACTATCGCTCAAAAACTAATCAGTTCCTCGCCATACATGTTTGCATTTTTGTCCAAAGCGTCATCAAAATTCGTTCACGAATGAATGCTGTGTGCTCCCAACAAACATTGAAAAAATGGTGACACAGTAAACAGGTGTTCGGGAGGCCCCCACCACTTATTCCAATATTGTCCAAAAACTAATCAGTTCTTTGTCATTTACGTCTCCATTTTTTTCGAAAGTGTCATTAGAATTGATTAATGAATGAAGTCTGTGTGTTCCCAACAAACTTTAAAAACAAAGTGTGAAAAGTCAGCAGTTGTATGGTACACCCCGCCACTTTGATCAATGTGTTCCAAAAGATGGTAATTATCTTCTCAAACTAATTTGACCCTTTTTCATAAGTTTCATTATAATCACTTCGTTATTGTAGGCTGTAGTGTGCATAAAGACACTGAAAAAACTTAAAAAGAGTTCAAAAAATTTTTTTGCCGGAAGTGAAAAACGGGAAGTTGGGATGCAGAACTATTGTGAACCGTACTAAATGCTTATGTACCAAGTTTCATCCAATTCGATTATCAGGTATAGATGTTATAGAGCTTTCAAAAAAACAGGTGCTCCATGGACTGAATCAGTTCCTTGTCATACAGGTTTGCATATTTTTCCAAAACGTCATCAAAATTCATTCACGAATGAATGTTTTATGCTCCCAACAAACATAATATTGTGGAAAAAACCACCTGTTGTATGGTGGACTCCCAAACCTTTTATCCAATGTACTCCAAAAGTTGATAAAATCTTACGCCTGTTAGGTTTTACCAACGTTTTATGAAAATCGATCGGTAATTGTAGGCTGCAGTAGGGATAAACACCTGGAGAAAAAAAACTTTTTAACCGGAAGTGACAAACCGGAAGTTGGTATGCAGAAATATTGGAAACAGTACTAAAACCTTATATACTAAGTTTCAATAAGATCATAGTCTGGGATTAGAAGTTATTCAAGATTTAAACTTAGAGCTGTCGGTAGACCCCTCGCCATTTTGTCCAAATTTGAAATGAACCCAGATCTTCCATTTTCAAGGGAACCTGTATCATTTGCCAAAGTTTCATCAAGAGCCTATGTAGAAAGTATTGTTTATATACAATTCTGCATAGTTCTCAACCATTCGAGGTCACTCTTTAGAAGCCTTGAGAAAACACTAGAATATTCGATTATTTTACGATATGATGATTGGATTCATAAAGTAAATTTATATTGACTCAAATTCTAAGAAATACAACAACAACAGTGTTCATTTCATTAATTTGATGTTGTGTTTTGTTGTGATTTGATTTGTCTGGAAATGATTGTAGTCGTCTGGATTTTTCTGTAATCGTAACAATATTGTAAATATTATTTTCAACTTGAACTTTGATTAAAATTTTTCTGAATTTACTTAGTTATTAGATAATTTTCAAATTTATTTAAAAGAGCGAAAACAAAACTACTAGTACAAATCTTTGTTGAAACCACAGAAAATCTGTTCCTAGTTGGCAGAATTGTAATATTTAAAACATCAAACCGTTTTTCCGTTGATACAAAATATCGGATATTTTACATAGATTATATGAAAAAACTTTTTGCCGGATAAATTTTTAAATAATTTTGCACTAGCCCCTTTTGCATATGATATTCGCTTCGTTCTGGAAGTTGGCTAGCCCGTCCCGAAAATGAAACGAAATGAGATAATTATTCATGTTGTACGAATATATAATTCGATAGTTATGTGATAAATCACCCACTTTACTATAATTTATAACTTGTTAAATAACAGGGTTATTATAATGGATTTAATTTATTAAACAAATTAAAATAAACTTAAAAAACTTAAAAAACTTAAAATAAAATGTGAAATTAATTGTATCTCGCCGACTGTTATCCGTTCCAATGAATAGATTTAATTACATGAAAGAAATCCAAACCATCAAATATATAGCCCAAACCAAAGGGTATTCATCTAAATTAATTAATAGTCTGATTACTAAACATAAAAACCGATTAACCAATAGACATAATAATGAATTAACCCAGCCAAGATATATATCTTCTGTTTATTCAGTATTTTTCCTCACCGTACAACATAACATAACATTAAAATTGGGTTTAAAACGAAACATAACATAATTAACCGATTAAAACCTAAAACAACAGCAAAAAATGTAATGGAAAATTCAACTGGGATTTATAAAATCAAATGCCAAAGCTGCCAAATGATATATATCGGCCAAGCGGGAAGGCCTCTCAAGAAAAGATATAAGGAGCACCTACCTTTTCAAAATCATAGAAAACAAATCCCTAATTATGCTCAACACCTGATCGATGAAAACCATAACCACAGCTGCTTAGAAAATGACGTCAAATTAATCTACAAATGCTCAAAAGGCAGATACATGGACACAATGGAAGAATACGAAATCTACAAAACTAACGAATACAACAGTGACCTTCTGCTGAATGACAAATTGACCATCAAACATAACATCCTATTCGAAACAGCTTTGCAACAATAAGAGCATTGACCTAGATATTATTTTATCACCGGAACAAATTGCTCAATACTAATTTTATCAACGAACTGAACACCCGAATATACATATACACACCCATTATTTACTCGTATTCAATACTTCTTAAGATAATCATTTTATTTATAACAACATATGGACATACATATCTGTAAATTGTATGTTTTATTTACTAGGTGAATTTGTAATATTTCTTCTTGTATTCGTTACTGATGATGATAGCAAAGCTATTGAAACATGTTTAATTTAGTTAAATTTATTATTTTACAATTTTAAATTTTAAATTTTTATTTTCACTGACGGAGATACAATTTATTTCACATTTTATTTTAAGTTTTTTAAGTTTATTTTAATTTGTTTAATAAATTAAATCTATTATAATAACCCTGTTATTTAACAAGTTATAGCGATTAAGATAATAATTCTTCCAGTATTAGATACAATAGGTGATCTGATTATTTAACGGTTTGACATGATAGTTCTTAAATGAACAAAATAAAATCAATTTTATTTTTATTTATTTTGGATCTATAAGCAAGCAACATGTATTCATCTCCATGTTGATAAATGATAACCCTTAATGTTTAAGAAATATATGTGAAAGTAAATAAAATAAAACTGTTGCATGCAATTGTGTTGCAGTATTTATGTTCCACGATAAATATTTGGAATAACAATTTGTATATACAATATACATATTTGCTTACAAAGTTCTCATAAACAAAGAATAATAATAGTTATTTATTGTACAAGATGATAAAATTGTACTTTATCTTTGAGAGCGATTTTAGCGTCGAGGCGTTAGCCGAGAGTCGAGACGCTAATAAGCATCGAGAAGATAATGAAATTTTATCATCGTGTGGAATACAACATTTTTTTCTATAGCAACTGTTAAAGAAGACCAAAAAATGAAGAAAAATCAATGATAAATTTAATTTAAAAGTGTCAGGAAAAAACAGTTTCACCAAAGAATGAGTACATATAGGTGGCTTTGATAACTTTTTGAATTTTATAAATTTTATAAACAAACAAACAAACAAACAAATCAAGCAAAATACTTATATTAAAATAATTTATCTACCCTTGCTTTTAAAGTACTACTTTATCTACCCTGGATGGTAAAGTGCAACTTTTCCCTCTAGTTTTAGTTGATAATAGCACGTTTTATCATTTGCTATAGAAAAAAATAATCTATTGATATGTGTCAGGCCGTAAATGTTATTTTTTATCAGGTCCAACAATAAATAAAAAAAAATTATGCTCTTGTTTTGTTTTAGATTAGAAAGAAAGAAAGAAAAAAATTTAATTCAAATTCTAAAGAAAATTTTTTGTCTTAGTTTTATTATAATATAATCCAATGAAATTCTCTAAAATGTAATGACATCATTCAATTTCACTAATAACATTTGAATTATACTAATAACAAATAGTTATACCGTATACGTCTGGCCTACTGGGATATTAAAAATTATCAAATAAATTTTGAAATAATTAACTGATATCGCGGTAGGCGAACGTATAATTCATAAAAATATATAAAGAAATGAAAAATGGCAAAAAACTTTCTAAATGAATTCCCCTCGTTCGGTGATAAATTCTCATAATTTTTTGGAAATTTCTTCAAGCAAGTGGTATTGATATTAGCCCTCGGCCTACGGCCTAGTGCTTTTAAAAATATACTTGCTTTCGAAATTTTTGGCAAAAAATTATTCCCAATTATCACCGCCCTTGGGAAATTACTACTGAAACTTTTTTGCCTTAGTTTTATTTTAATTTAAACCAACGAAATTCTCTAAAATGTAATCAAATGACATCATTCAATTTCACCAATAAAATTTGAATTATTTTAATAACCAATATTTATACGTCTGGCCTACTGGGATATTAAAAATTATCAATCTAATTTTGAAATAATTAACTGATATCACAGTAGGCCAACGTATAATTCATAAAAAATATATAAATAAATGAAAAATGGCAAAAAATTTTCTAAACGAATTCCCCTCGTTCGTTGATAAATTCTCATAATTTTTTGAAAAATTTCTCAAGCAAGTGGTATTGACAAAAGCCTCGTGCTTTTTTCAATATACTTGCTTTCGAAATTTTTGGCAAGAAATAATTTCGAATTATCACCGCCCTTGAGAAATTACAATTGAAAGTCTCCTATCTCACAGCTGAAAAAATTAAATGCTAGTTGCTACTAAGTTTAATAGATCGGGAACGGAGTCGGTTCAGGGTACAACGAAACTGCAACATTTTCGGATGTCAGACCGAACCGATACCTCTAACCAATTAGCATCTTTGTTAACTATTATTCCGCCCTTATATTCTATAAGTTAGTTACAATTATTTATATCCGATTCTTTTTTAAAAAAACTTGTTTAAACATTTCGATTTTAATACACCAGCAGCCAAATTCTGTAACTGTGAAGCGGTGAAGTGATAAAAATTTCTTCGTTTCTTTTCATTGAAAAACTTATCACTTCACCGCTTCACAATTACAGAATTTGGCTGCAGAACTGATTGGGTTTCACATTCTCGATCTCTGCTTACGACATGAGAATTATCATAGATAACCTTGTACACAATATAATCTAATCTCATCAATCAAAAATTCAACTCAAAAATTCAACTCAAAAGTGTTATTAATTTTAGACAAGTGTAGAGTAGTGTTTATATACGTAAGCCAGTGATAAAAATTTAAAAAAAATATATATTGAATTAAATTTGTTTGATAAGTACAGTAAATAATTTGATAGAAATTTAAAACAGTAAAGTTGTGTTTTTAATCATATAATTTCGGTTTTGGGAAGTGTAAATATATTTTTATTGAAATCTATTTAAATTTTAAACAAAGTTTGAATTCCATTAATTGAAAAAGTTATTTTTTGTTTTAATAATAGAAATATTTATTTTCAAGTGCTTCAGCTGTTGTTTTAGTATCAACGACGGTTTTAATAATTGATAATTTAATGTTATTTTAATATTGAGTTGAGTTGAGGTATAGATTTTGGTTATCCGTTTATTCCAAGTCTATCCTGTGATCTTAAACAAATTAGTGGTTTATTATTTCTTCCCTCGATAACACTATTGCCTTTTAAAAGGAGGGTTCGAAGCTCTGTACTTTAATCATGTATTTTGAACATGTCAGGTGTAAAGTTTTACTATTAAATATTGAAAATGTTCTCAAAAAGTAAAATACGTTTTAGGGCCCGTTCTAAAATAAATACGTAACCTATATAACAGTTTCTAATTTTGTATTATTCTTTTGATGATCTGGTAAACTATAAATTGCCTAAAACTGTAATTTAGAATGGTTATAAAATGTCACTGCCCACAAGATAGAGAGGCAAAACATAAATAAAATTGTTTATGTTTGTTTTAGTTGGCTTTTATTTGAGGCCGTTCAGAAAATACAGTTTATACATTTTAATAAAAGTGTAATAAAATAAATTTTTCTATGATAGCATATGAAAAGTCTATTTTCATCACGCCTAATACGCCTTTTCATCACGCCCCCTGTTGGGTTCTTTTCCACTAGTGTAAAAAGAATAACAAATTGTTGTTGCTATGGTATTTTCATTAAATTTCATAAAGTTTTTAAATCAAAGTAACCATGAAAAAATATAAATTCTAAATGTTATTCTGTCGATTTCTAATTTAATAATTTCTATAAATATCGTTTTTATTCGCCTATATATTAAAGTGTTACTTTATTACTGTGATTTGCGGCTTTAAAGTATCACTTTTCAACTATTTATTTTGTCGTCATAGCTACGTCCAAAAAAGTAAAAAGCATTTGTATTTGTTTAAATTCTATGAAAAATAAATTTTTTTATGAAAGCAACCCGCAAATTCAAAATTTCATTATCCAATTAAAATAGTTGTTATCATTTGTTGTCATAGAATTTGAAAAAAATAATAAATATTTTTTCAAAGGTTACTTGTTCCACATATTTTTATTTTAAAATTTATGAAAATAAAAATGAAGATAAATAATTTTAATTTAGAATAAACAACTTTTCTTAAAATATTTTGCTTGCGGCGAATAAAAAATAGTATATGATGCACGGACGTAAGCTATTTTGGACTTAATGTGGGTGCAAATCTCGGCTAGCGCCTCGATTTGCAAACTCCACATCCGTCCAAAATCTTTAGCTTTACGTCCTAGCATCATAATGTACTATTATATATTTACTATCATAGAAAAAAGTGTATTTCCTATACGAGATAAAAACATTTCACGCTTATAAAATTTTCACTCACGAAAAAGCAGAGTTTTCATCTCTTGTAGGAAAATATACTATTTTATCCATCTAATCTTAATTTGTCCTTAATAAAACTTAAAACATAAATACTGCAATCAATTTTGTTTTTTGCATTAATCGTTGATTATTTTATATACTTTAAGGTGTATACATATTTGAAAAGGATTGTTCGGTTCAAATCTGACTTTAGAGACAAAAATGGAATACGTTCATATACCCAAAGAACGTTATGATGACGTCATTGTACACTTACGTAAGACATTTTTTATCGATGAACCATTAAATAAATCACTGGGGCTGTGTGTTCCTGGACAAGGACATATTGAATTGGAAAAACATAGTTTAAGTACGTTAGAAGATGGATTAAGTATTATGGCTGTTACGCCTGATGGGGAGGTAAGAACTTCAAAACAAATATTACTATTGGTATTATGTTTTATTATAAACGTATTAGTACAATGGTTCATTACATTTTTAATAAAATTGTTATAGTAGTAATTTATTGGGTCAGTGTTTAAAGATATATTTCATCCTCGAGGAAAAGTTTACTGCGTGTTAGTTTACTCAATATTGTAAATGTGTGTGTTTACTCAATATTGTAAAAGTTTACTCAATATTGTAAATGTGCGAGATAATAAAATTCATTAAACACGAACCCAATACAACGTTTTATCCTTCCGACTGAATAACAAATAATAATTTAAATAGAATTATTTTAAAATTCACTGCAAAAAAAAAAATAAAACGCATAAAATATTTTGAAAATCAATTGACCAACAATGAAATAGATCAAATTTTATTATAATGAAAACTAAAAAACAAACATAAAATGTTTTTTTTATATTGGAAAATTGATTCAAATGTAATCATAGAAGACTTTTATTTTACTATTCGAGAGAGGAACATGCGCATTAGTTTGAAGTTATGTTTTTAATATAATTTTAAATGAGAGCGGAAAAGTTTTGTTTTACCCATTTGACGTTATTAAAACTATGAATTTACACAAAAGTAATGTCTAGAAATTTAATACAAAAACTCTCATATAATGAGTAAACATTTCCATAATAATTAATAAGTGTCTAATGACAGTAGAGAAATGAGAGGTGATAAAGTTTCAACTTCAAAAAAATCTATCGCCGCGGTGGCGTTATTGATAGCGTATTTGCCCATGCATTTTGGATTCGAAGATTCGAACGAGGCATTGATGAGGATGGTTCGAATTCATCCGAAACACGTAAAGAAGAAATTGAGCTTTTCTCTGAGAAAATCAAACCATTCCTTCGAATTGAAAAAATTCAAATTATTTCCTTATTTACTTGAGTTTAATTGCTATTTGTGTGTCTTTAGAAAGACAATAATAGTTAATAATAATTTAAAACAACAAACTTTTCTAAAACAACGAATAATGAAAACATTATGGTGTTGTGCGATGATTTTTGAATCAGGGCAACATAATAATGAAATTTATTCATCTGTGTTTGAACAGAGTACATACAAAAATTTAAAACAAAACCGCAAACTCTGATTTAAAATTATATCAAAAACTTTAAATGAATTTATGTATTTTGTCACATAGATACATTATTGTATTGATTTAGTGTTAATGAATTTTATTCTTTTGCAAATTTACTTCATTTAATACTAAAGCAAATAAAACACTGTTATTCTCTTGCGTTGATTCGAGCAACGGAATAAAATTAACTGCCGATTATTTTATTTGTTTAAGTAAACAAAACAAAAAACAAATCTAATGTTATAGGTGCCGGAGGAAGGATAAACATCTTTTTCGGCAAACGGCTGTAAAGTTTAACTTTACTGCCGCTGGGGAGTAGCTACAGTCTTACTTTTTAGCCGGCGGCTGCAAAAGTAACGCCATTTTTATTTTATCTGCCGGCGGCTGTAAAGTAACTTTCGTATTTTTACGGCGGCTGTAAAGTAATTTTCAGATTTTTACGGCGGCAGTTAAGCAATTTTCATATTTTTACGGCGGCAGTAAAGTAAAATAACATGATATTATTAATTTGTTCAAAACAGAACGCATTTCAGTTCATTTTAATAAATTAAAATCAATAAAAATTAATTGCAGAAAATTTATTACCTAAAACATATTTATAAAAAATTTGATGCATTAATTTCATATTTTTAAACAAATTTAAACGTTTGCCGAAAAAATAGTGTATTGAATTCGGAGCTAAAGTGACTTTTTGTGTTTCGTCTATAATTGCCAAACTATAGACTCAACACAAAAAGCACAACTTTAGGTCCTAATTCAATAATATACTATTATTTTACATATAATACTAATTTTTAGCATTTTAAGATATTTTAATTATTAAATAGATGTATGTAATAATTCTAATGTTAATCTGCGTTTATGTTTGCTATTGTCATCATTAATTTCCATATTTTTTAAAGAACATAAAAATTAATTAAAAGAAGATACACTGTCAGTTGTCACAGATAGCTTATCTAATATTGATATTAATCTTATTGTTCTATTCATAATTTCATAAGAATAGTTTAATTGTGGGGTTTATAATATCAGTAAAATACGAATATTTATAACATTCATCCAAATATTAAAGCCAATATTCTTGGCCAATATTATTGGCCAAAGCTAATATTCTAAATAAAAATGATAGTTTGGGTTACAAAAAACAATTTCTGGGCTCTGGAATGTTAACAGCACTAGGTATAAGAATTTTTAAAATGAAAATTAAATATGCCGTGCTTGTCTGTATGTACCAGCAAACGACATTTGTAAAACATTCGAATTTATTTGCCAGCTCATATACCATCACGATCAAATAATCTTTTAAAGAATGATCCATATTTAAAGATTCTCTCACTTCATGCATGTTTAATGCATGTTTGTCATTAAAATTTTTTATTTCATACTAATATCTAAAACTACATTTTTCGGATTATTTATGGTACAAAAATTTGAACTTTAACGTCCTAGGACTTTATAAAATTTTATAAAGTCCTAGGACGTTAAAGTTCAACTTTTTGTACCATAAACGTTAAACTTTAACGTCCTAGGACTTTATAAAGCCCTAGGACGTTAAAGTTCAACTTTTTGAGCAAAATTTAAAACTCATTTTTTTTATTTTAATAAATTTCCAGTATGAAATAAAATTTTGTATTTACCTCGAAACGAACACGAAAAGTGTTTTTAAAGGTACTCACTAGTAATTTCGGCCTCGGCTAGAGGCCGTAAACAACTAGCTCGTACTTTAAAGTTTCACTTTTCGTTCTAGATAAATAAATAACTATTTTATTAATGTTGAATGACAACCGTAAAATCGAAGGAACGATAATGCTTAATACCTACATACAAAAGTCAGAAAATTATGTCGTCGGCTGCGGATGTGACAAAATTGTGTTTTACTACGGTCTGCTAAATACCGTAAATGGTTTAAAATAGCCTCAGCAAGCATCAAAAACTGTTTTTAAACAAATAATGTTTGACGGATATATCTTCGCAACAGTTATCAATACAAATTATATTCTAAGTAGTTGAATAAAGGATTTTAATTGGATTTTAATTAGCGAATGGAGATGATTTTACAGAATTAAATGCATTTGAAAATAATTTAGATAGATTTGAACTCATGAATTCAAAAAATAAAACTAGCAGTAACTTAACTGTACTACATACATAGCGTAAACAGAATCTTCGTCTTCGATATTTTAAAAGTTTATTAAGGACAATTATTGTGGATTCCGCTTGCAATTTTGCCATTGTATAGTGAACTTTTTGGGCTGATAAGGCTGAAAAATAACCAAAGTGCTTAGGGCATTTGTTGGCATACAAAAAAAAAATTAATTTTATATTTATTTTTAAATATTAGATTTATTAAATCCTGTACCTATCTATAATTAAATCTTGTGCATGCAAACGGTAAATGAAAAATATAGATCAAGAAATATATTCGGGAGAATATATATGAAATACTAACCAACAAATGGGTATATTCAGTTCAAAATATAACTAACAACAGATAATCGTGTAAACTCAAAATATTTACAAAATTCCAGATCGCCGGCGTTGCTATCAATGGAATAGTAAAACCAGACTATGGAGATGTTCTCGAAAAGCTTACACAAAACGTACAATGTGAAGCACTCAAGCAAATCTATTTATTATTTTATCAACAAAGTTTAAGAAAGAATATATTCAAAATTTTAAATATTGACACAATATTAGAAATTTTTATTCTATCTGTTGATTGTCAATATCGTGGATATGGCATTGGAAAAACTTTGATAGAGCTTACTGAAAAAAAAGCTAAAGATAATAATATCTTCGTATTAAAAACTGATGCAACGGGGTTATATTCACAGAATGTTTTTTACAAAACGGGGTTTACACCATACCATCAACAGTTATTTAGTGAAATTTTAAATGAAAAAAATGAACAAATTTTTAAAGTAGAACCACCCAATGAACATTTTATTAGTTTTTACAAATATCTTGATTGAAATTTGAAAATCTTAGTTTATATTTTTAGTTTTGAAGCATTTTATTTAGAATATTGTAAATTATGGATATTTCTTATTACTAACGTTATAATAAAGCTAGACCACTTATGCAAAAATCTTAAGTTTTTTTATCAACTTTTTTTATTTTAGATTCTAGTATTTTAGGTGAGTTATATTTTCACAAAAACGAAACTAAACTATACAAACTAAGATGGCAGAGTTCAAATGTTCATCAAATATAACTAACAGGCTGATGTTGAGTATAGAAGTCTTAGATAAAGATAATATTTGATATGACAATTTTTTTAAGAGTACATTTTGCTACAAGGATAAAAAGACTGTTTTTTCGTCGAGTGGGACAGTTTCACGAACGTAAAACGTTTTCATATCGCATAGGCAATGCGATTTTTTCTACATTGAAAAAAAAATTGAAGTTCATAACAACCTCATCTCGAAGTTGGCAGTTGATTATTCATGCAAAGAAAAATTATTTGCAAACAATTTCACTGTGATTGGGACAACTACACGATAACATTTGCCTAACAACAGAATGAGGTTTATTTAAAATATAAAGTGTTATATCCAATATAACAGTAGTTGAATAAAGATAATAACTATTTCCCTGAAAAAAATTTTCTTTGGCCTTATATCATGAATTTTTCATTTTAAAGTTTAAGTATTTTAGACCAGGGCCAATCCAATTAAAGGAAAAAAAATTCTTAGCAGTATACGAATGGTCGGAAAATGTAGTTAATGGTCTAAGTAATTAAGGAAAAATCGACCGAACTGAGTAAAAGTCCCGGAAAGGGGTGGGGGGTTGTAGTATATACGTTTTTAGGGGTTTGTATTAGTTTTTTTTGATTTGTGACTAAACTATGTATCCTATCGAAAAAATTAGACGTAAAAGTTGTAGATAATAAAAAAATCTAAAACTTTCTCACTGGACATTATTGACCATAACCACAAAATTATCGAGAAAAATGCAATAAACCGTTTCTTTTGTTTCTAATTTATCACTCTCGCAAA
Organism: Diogma glabrata; assembly: GCA_963693315.1. Lineage (NCBI taxonomy): Eukaryota > Metazoa > Arthropoda > Insecta > Diptera > Cylindrotomidae > Diogma > Diogma glabrata. The sequence continues at coordinate 215,630,556 of OY856187.1, forward strand.
AGTTTTTATATTTTCATGAAAATCGGTGAAAATGTTCTTTTTTGTGTTTCAAACAGTCCCAAATTTTTTCAAAGCGAAATATTTAATTTTCGATGTTTTATGAAGAAAATTAAAACAAAGACCTAATTTTCCATCTAAAAATTATGGAGGGGCTGAAATCTCACAGCTCTGAGATATCAAGACTTCGGTCTGGGTTAAGGATTTTGATATAGTTTTCGGCAAAAAACTTTTATGAGGTCATGGTTTTTAGTTTTGGACAGCGATGTATATCAAACATAACTCTTTGTTAAATTACATTGTATTTTTATCTCTGTTTAGAAATTTATTACAAAACTAACACGAAACATCAATACGATGCCGGAAAATTTCAACAGATCATATATTAACATAATTTAGTGAAAAGATGATACACTCAGCAAACTGCTCAAAAACCTCTCTAGTTTCGAGAAAATATTACAAAATCACAAATTCATATTTCTTTCAAAATTCAAAAAATATTTTAAAAATGAAATAAAATCAAACTTTTTTCAAAATTCTAAATATATTCCAAAAATTAGAATAAAATCAAATATTTAAACTTTTTCTAAATTCCAATAATATTCCAAAAATTCTTAAAAATTCAAACTTTTCCAAAATTCTTACAAAATCAAAAATTGAAAATTTTTTGAAAATTCTAAAAATATATATAAAATTCAAAAACTATTTTTTTCAAAATTCTAAAAATATTGCAAAATTATAACAAAATCGAAAATTGAAACTTTTTTCAAAATTCCAAAAATTAGAATAAAATCAAAGATTTAAACTATGGGTTTGCAAGGGTGTCCTGATCCTGAATAATAAAAACCCACTTTGTTCACTTATGAATATACATACAATTTTATTCTTGAATCACTGAAAAGACTTTATTACAAAATAATATATTAGAATAAAATTAGAATACAATTAATTTATTATAATATTAATTTACCTTGTTCTGTTACACTAACACTACACAATTATACTTAAATTAATTTCAATATAAAATAGCGGTACGGTGGTTTTACTTTATTACCTTAAACTTTTATGGTCCGCTTCCCGAATGTAAATGATTTTTATAATTAAAGTGATAAGTGTCGAATCATTTAATTTAATTTTTAATAACGAAATAACGACGATTTTAGGTGCAATCGATATTTGTCGAGGTTTGGTGATGTTCGAATTTTCGATAATCAAATTCGTTACGTAGTTGCATTTGGGCAATATTGTGATTGTAGTTGTTGTTATTTTTTGTAATAAAAATGGTGAGAATAAATTATTATATTTTTATTTATTATTTATATTATGTTTTTTGAACATCTCTAGACGCCACATCACCCCCTTTCCAGTGAAATACCCGTACAATTCCATAGAGGGTATTTTATGATGAACAAGGACGTATAAATTGTGTGATACGTTGATACCTATTGTTCCAGGATAGCAGGTAGCAGGTAAGTATGACATTTCTAAAATTTTGTAGGTATTTAAAATAATTTTAGAAATAAAGAAAATGTATCGATATCATAATCTATTGTTCTTTTTATTGATATCGGAAAATTTATTATTTTAAAATTTTTAGGTTCTTATGTATCTCTACCTACTTGGAAGATTGAAGATGATGATGAAGATTGATAAATGATAATGATAATTGATGATGATGATTGAGGATGATGATTGTTGATTATGTATTTGCGATGCGAACTCTCTTCTGAATTGGTATGCTATTATCTGTTTGGTCCAAAATTGCCGGTTTTAATCTATCGACTGAGATTGTATCTGGTTTACCATTCTTCTCTACTGTGAAAAATTTTCGTAGTTTACGAATCACTCTGAATGGCCCTTCGTATGGAGGTTCTAAACTTCTTTTCACGCGATCAACTCTAACCAAGACGTATTCGCTATCTTCTAGCCTTTTTGGTATGTAACTGTCTTGGTTGCTATGATTGGTTGATTTCGTTATCCGTAGGTTTCGCATATTGTTTCGTAGTTTCAAAATAAATTCTTCAGTCGGTTCTTTGGAGCTATCAGAATTTGCAATGATTTCGCCAGGAATAGTAAGTGTTTGGCCATATACAAGCTCAGCTGGTGTGCAACCTATTCCCTCTTTGACTGTGCATCTCAATCCTAATAAAATTAATGGCAATTCATCCGACCAGTGGATACTGTCTTTTGCCATTATTGATGATTTGAGTGTCCGATGTAGTCTCTCTACCATCCCATTTGCCTGGGGATGATAAGCTGTTGTTCGGATTCGACTCATACCCATTATTCTGCAAAATTCTTTGAAGAGTCTTGATTCAAATTGCCTGCCTCTATCAGTTGTAACAATTTCTGGCACTCCGTATCTGCTGATATATTCTTTTACCAATAAACGAGCTACGGTTTCCGCTGTCATATCAGGGATTGGATACGCTTCGGGCCAGCGCGTAAACCGGTCCACTGCAGTTAGTATGTAACTATTATTGTTGGACATTGGTAACGGCCCTACCAAATCAATATGTATATGGTTGAAGCGACCGGATGGTATTTGAAATTCTCCACCGGGCGATTTTGTGTGCCTCTGCACTTTGGATTTTTGGCAATTTATGCAAGATTTGCTCCAATCGTTGATATTCTTGTTCTGCGATGGCCAGAAATACTTTCCTGAAATGAGTTTCCTGGTGGTTTTAGTACCCGGATGAGATAGGTTGTGCATTGAATTAAAGATAAGTCTGCGCATTTCTTCCGGTACGTATGGTCGAGTTTTTTTAGTTGATACTTCGCACCACAAAACAATGTCTGTCCCAGGTATATGAATTTGTTTTAGTTCGACATTACTATTTTGTTGTGGATGTTGTATGAGTTTAGCGAGTTCTGGATCGTCTACTTGTTTCTTTGCCATATCTGATAAATAGAGTTCTGAGTTGTCGATGGATTCCAAACGGGACATTGCATCGGCAACTATATTATCTTTTCCCTTTATGTGCTCTATTTTGGAAGTAAATTGGGATATGAAGTCAAGGTGACGTGTTTGACGAGGACTTCTTTCTGTCTTGGATCCGATTGCATTCACAAGAGGTTTATGGTCGGTGAATATGGTAAAATTTCGTCCTTCCACAAAGTGCCGAAAATGTTTGATTGCGCTGTATATTGCGAGAAGTTCTCGATCGAACGCAGAGTATCGAGTTTCCGCTGGAGAAAGACGTCTTGAAAAAAATCCCAACGGTTGCCATCTTGAATCTATATTTTGTTCTAGTACAGCCCCTATTCCGTTATCAGATGCATCTGTTGTCATACTTATTTCCGCATCTTCTATAGGGTGTATGAGTAAGGTAGAACTTGCAAGACAAGTTTTCGCTAGCTTGAAGTTTACATCACATTCATCAGGCCAAGAGAAAGGAATTTTTGGTTTTCGTTTCGATGTTAGTAGAGCGAGATGTTTATGAAGTGGAGCCAGGATTTCCGCAAATTTAGGGATAAACCTATGATAAAAGTTTACCATGCCTAAGAATCGCTGCATTTGCTTAACGTTAGATGGTGTTGGGAAATCATTAATTGCTGTGACTCTTTCTTCGCTCGGTAAGATTCCATTTTTAGTGACTTTGTGACTTAAAAAGGTAAGCTCAGATTTTCCAAATTCACATTTTGGTATGTTTATATTGAGGCCATATTCCGCCAGACGATCGAAAACTTGCTTTAAATGGTTGTCGTGTTCCTCCTCCGTTCGACTAGCTACTAGCAAGTCGTCGATGTACGCGAAGACGAAATCGAGCCCTAATAAAACTTGATTCACGAAACGCTGAAATGACTGCGCTGCATTTCGCAAACCAAAGGGCATTCGTGTAAATTCATACAGTCCGAATGGAGTGATGATTGCGGTCTTCGGTATGTCTGCTTCGGCGACAGGAATTTGATGGAATGCTCTCACCAGGTCTATTTTCGAGAAAAAGTTACAATTGTTTAGTTGGAGAGAAAAGTTTTGTATGTGGGGTATCGGATATCGGTCTGGTATAGTGATTGCATTTAATCTCCGATAATCCCCACATGGTCTCCAATCTGATCCCGATTTCGGTACCATAAGAAGTGGTGAGGCGGTTTGTGACTTAGATGTTCGACATATTCCAAGCTCAACCATGTGTTGAAATTCGAGTTTAGCTGCTTTGAGTCGAGTTGGGTCCAATCTCCTAGCTCTTGAGTATGGTAATCTTCCTTTCGTTTCAATTAAATGTTCCACGGAGTGTTTTACTGGAAGATCGTAGCGCGGAGGTTGTGTCAGTACTGGATAATTTTGAAGAATTTTGGTGTATCGATTTTCTTCAACAATTGCTAAACGTACTGATGGTTGGCTTGAATTTATAAATGAGGCTTGTATTTCTAATGTAGTGTTGCTATCGACTAACCTACGGCTACGAAGATCGACTACAATCCCGAATTTCGATAAAAAATCAGCTCCAATAATGGGTTTGCTGACGTCTGCTACGATGAATGGGTGTGCAAATTCTCGTCTCAATCCAAGAGTGACTTTTATTAGTTTAGTGCCATAGGTTTTTATGACAGTGCCATTTGCTGCGCTGAGATTTTTGTTTTGATCTTGAAGGAGGTTACGAAAGTAAGTACGTGGTACTACGGATAAGTCAGCACCGGTATCGATCAAGAAACGATATTTGGTTATTGGGTCGTGTATAAATAGGCGGCGTGTTATTCTATCTCCTTCGGACGCCGCAGAATCCGAAGAGTGTTTTAGTTTTTTGGAGTTTGTTGGGAGGTTCCGGCAGTTTGATTGAAATTGCACGGCGGCTGGCATTTTGTAGCTCTACCTCCAAATCGATAATGATACCAACAAGTTTCGTAACTTTTTTTCGGAGTTCTATTATACGAACAACTTCGGTTAAAGTTTCGGTTTCTTGAGTTGTTTCGGTTTCTTGAGTTGTTTCGTTGTCTACTTCTACCACGATATTGTTGTTCCTTCATTTCGTTTATTTCTCCTCGCATTAATTGAAGCTGTTGGCACATCTCACTAATTCCTGAGCAAAGTGCTGGGATTGGATCAAGGTTTCCATTCTGGGGTGGTAGTGTAGCATTAGATGTCGAAGCAGTGTTTCTAATGGACATAATCGTATCTTTATGTAACGTGTCCCATATTTTATCGGCCATTGACATTAATATGGAAGTATCATTTTGAGCTGAGGCTAATAGAGCAACTTTGATTTCTTTCGGTAGTCGGTTCATCCACAATTTCAGAACCAATTCCTTGTTGACTCCCGTACCTGAGTCGGCTAAATTTTCCAAATGACGAAGAAACTCAGACGGTCGGCGATCACCCATGTCAACGTTGTTTTGGCTGAATAGAGAGTTGAGCCTTTGTTCTTCAGACATTGAGTTGCGATTGATGAGTGCTTCTTTTAGCCCCTCATAATTGAATTGTCCATCTTTTATTACATCCAGAACACTGAGTACTACATGCTGGGGTAACGCTGCCAGAACATTTTGGTACATTTTGGTATAGGATTTAATGTTCCGTAGTCTAAATATATTTTCCGCTTGTATAAACCAGGCATTTGGAGTCTTATCCCAAAATTCAGGTAACTTCACAACGGCTGTAGCTAATATTTCATTATCGATTTTGTTTTCGTTGTTATTACCGCACGATCCATCGCATTCTTTATCATTGCACATTTTCAATTAAAAAAATCAATTAAAAAAAAAAAAAAAATGAAATACGGACTCAAGGTTATTTTAATTAAAAAGAAAAACCACCGCCCAGTAAAAATTGTATAAATAAATAAATAAATTTGGTAAGAAATACAAAAATATATACATGTATAATAATGAAACTATTGTAAGCAGAACAAGGGTACACAGTTACAGTACAGTTTCTAGAAATAATTCTTTTGCAAAAAAAAAAAAAAAATTTAATGTGTGAAACAAATAAAATTAATATATAGCACATAAAAATTTTCAATAAAATAAAAACAATTTTAATTTGATTTTAAATAAAAAGAATTGATCAAAATTATAGCAAAGCAATTAAAATTCTTTTGTTTAAGAAGTTAAAAAAAAAACAAAAAA